>JAJHZJ010000090.1:10043868-10330734 GCA_023548195.1 Bettongia penicillata ogilbyi
AATTGCTAAAGGTGAGATTTGAATTCAGCTCCTGTGACTCTCAGTTCAGCACCCTTTTCACTGCACCACATTGTTTCTCCTGTTTTATCTTTGGATGTTCCACATCTTATTACCACCTTTTCTAAACTCTGGCTCTCAGACATGCTACAGACTCAAGTCTTGATATGTAACAAACATGTCTGTAATACTTTGCTCCTCTGGATCCTAGAGCTTGGGAAAAGCAACTAGGATCCGACCCAAATTGCCTCACAAGTAATGTGTTGTTTTTTATTTCCACCAACCTTTTTGCTGGACAGCTTTAAAATGTCATCCCATTCTCAGAAGATCATTTAAAAGTAAAGAACTTTTTTTTTTTAATTTTTTTTAAATTTTCTTTGGTGGGCAATGTATCCTAGCATGTTGCTCTCCATCAGGTCATCACTATGACAACTCATGTTCAAAAGAGGCCTTTGTTTGACTCTATTCTGTCCCCGAGAATGTAAATTCTCCTAGACTGGGTGAAGGGGATGGAGAAAGGTGGTGCCCACTTCTTCTCAGCAGGAGAGTATGAGGCAGAGCTGCTTTTAGGTGGTAGCAAATAAGAGAGACTGTCTTCATGTTTGAGAGGTCCCAAACTGCTGAGTTTGTCAGTGACTCAGGAATTTGCCAATTAGTGCTAGGTGCTAGGATGTTCCAAGATTATGAAACAAATAAACAAGAAGACTCATTGGCACAGTATAATAAAAAAATAACCCTTTCCATCCCTCTCATCATCTGATTATTTCTTGGTAGGGAATTTGAAAATCTCCAGGATAGAAGACTCATTAATAGAATGCAGGACAGGAAAATTAATATGATTTTTTTTCTTAGTCATACTAGGATGAAAACAGTGGTTTTAGTGAGAATGTTTTGTTTTGCTTTGTCAGGATCTGATGATCTTTTGTTGTCATTTGTTATCTAAGAGAGTAGACTACTTCTTTTGCTTAGATAGATAGATGCTTCATAATGCACTTACTATGTGCCAGGAAGCATGCTAAGTACTGGGGATACAAGTAAACTGGGCAAGACAACTCTCAAAGAATTTACATTATAATGGGGGGAGGAGACACATAATAACAGAAAAATGGAAGAAGGAGGTGGGCATGATGTGTAAGTGGCTGAGGAGTGATATGGAGACTGTTCTGGGCAAGATAAGGTGATAACGCACTTCTCAGAGTTTAGAATCCTAGGAACAGGGTACAAGGTTCAGGCTGAGGATGATGGATGGGGATGATGGGCTTGGCTGAAGCAAGGGAAGCATGGAAGGCCATGAAGGGTAGTCCAGGAAGTGGTTAGTTTCTCATTAAAAAGTGAAGGAAAGATAGGAGAATCATAGGCATTACATGTGGCTGCTAATTTAATACTGAAATGTAATTTATTCTAAAATAGTGTTATTTATGTCAAGAAATGGAAGGTACAGTGCCCTCTCTCTACCACCACTGTAAGAAGTTTAATAAACAAAATAGCAGCTGTTTATGTAACTCAATTGGTAATTACTTGGTCTTAACATTCAATAAAACCAGATGGAATTAGTTTCCTTCCTGCTTTCAAAAATAAATGTTCATTTCTTCCATAGCCTTAAAAATAGCTTTAAAAAATACAAATGAACAAAAATTGGTCTTCATATGACGGCTTTTTTGTTTTTGCTCACAAGGACTCATGGAATCACATACTAAGATATAGCAGGGTTATCATCTGTATCAGTGGGGTGAGTATCAGTAGGGTGACAAAGACCTTTTGAAATACTGAAGTAATTAATAATAAAAACAGGCTAAATATTTCAGCCTATTAAAAGCAACAGCAACCATGAGTTCCTTCAAAACTCAGTGGTGCAAGGTCACCACAGTCAGGATGAACTTGAGGCTTTTTAGCTTGGCAGGAATTAAAATGCAGATGTGATGGGGAGTTTTTCTAATATGAAAATAATGTCCATGGGGACATGACAACCTGAGAGGAAGGAAGCAGGAAAATAGCATTTTCTCCACACTTCCTTCTTTTCCATACAGAAGTGGTGGACTACAGGGGCAGAGTATCATAGACAGTGTCAGATGTGGCTGATGGTTTGTTTCATCTGGCCATCTCTTTCTCACAGGGGAGGGTTCTGTAAGGGTGATGATGAAGGGATAAAAGGTGTCAGAAATAGCATGTATGCTTCTTGACGTCAGGGACAGTGACTGCCCAGTGAAAAGTTGGGCAGAAAGTAGGTACTTAGTAAATGCTTGTTGACTGTTGGTTGGATAAAATTTTAAAAAGAAGAAAGAAAACTATTTTTGGATAGCTTTTATTTAAATGAGTCACCAACAAAAAAGACTTAAGACAAGTGCTGACGAAAGATAAGATATATAGATAGATTTAGATCATTTATTAATGGGCTGTTATGTGCTGGATCCTATGCAAGCATGGGAGACACAAAGAAAAAAATTGTGGTAACTTGCCACTGAGGAGATTATAGTCTAGGAAGGGGATACACACACACACACACAAACACACACATACATATGCATATGTATATGTGTATGTATGCATATATACATATAAACATATATGCATGTATCTATATCTATATATCTCTCTACATATATACATATATAGAGAAAGATAATAGATAGGATTAGATATATAGAGGTGGATATAATAGATAGGATAATATATGACTTTGGGACCTCACAAATCCTATGACTCTAGGACCACATACATCCTCTGAGAAGAAAACACAAGACCAGATGCAAATGCTTTAATGTGAACTCAGTGGTCAGGGGGAGGGGTAGCGAGATATATGTCCTTGAATAACCTTGATGCCAATAAGTAAATGAGGACTCACTATGACTGTCAAGAAGGTCCCAGAAAAATATTATTTCAGCCAGAAATTTTCCCCAATCTCACTTTTCTATCAGAGAGGGGAAAGAAAAAATTCCCAACTCTGCCCATCAGCAATGTTTTTTTTTTTCTTAGCACTGCCAATAACTATAATAAATGGTCCCCACACAGGCAAAAGGCTTGCCTGGGTTTACTGCTACAGTAAGGCTTTCATTTAGAACATGTTAAAGTGTAATAAAGAGAGAGGCTGAGGCTACTCAATATATTTTAAACTGTCAGTCTCTCTCTAGGTCACGCTGTATGGTTATGAAATATTGAATGGAACAGGCAGTGGGATTGCAATTTCCCCGTCTTGTCCCAAACTTTATACAGTCCACACAAATCAAGCATTTCCTGACTTTGCCCAGGGAAAAGACTAATATCTGTGAATGAATAGCAAGAATGGGGTTGAGGAATGAGGGATGTCTTTGACCAACATCTTTCTAGCTGAGCACTTTTTATCTCTCTCTCTCTAAGCAGCATCATATCGGTTTTCTTGCTGTTCAGAACCATTGGCTTTTGGGATGGATACAATCTCTTTTCCTTTGAGATTGACTCCTTCTGCTGCATCACCCAAGTCCACATCTCTGTTGTGATCATTTGCCAGCCCCTGTGTGTCATTCTTCCTATTTTCTCCAGGCTCTTAGCTTTATTCTCTATCACAGCCCCTGCCCTTTTACTTGGGGGCTTCAAAGTTCTTGTTGATTTCTGTTTCAACACAATGACCACTTAATTCATTGATTTCTTCATGTTCCATGATTTATCTTCATTCCACCTCAGTTACTCAGACAGATGTTCATACTTTAGATCTCACAATCACATTTAACTGTTCTCTTTCCATGACAACTGAGAGCTGAAATTGTCTAATCATAACCTTCTGTCCTTCCATCCCTCCCTTTGTCTCACTCCCATTACAACTTATTCTTTGTCCACACTGTGATTGACAATTATCGTATTCCTTGTTTATTGTTCTCCCAACACATCACACCTGCATTTTCTTCCCTTCATAGTTTTGGCTCCATAGTTGATCAATTGAGCTATACAGTCTCCTTCTCATCAACTTTATCCACTTCTACCCATGTAGGACTGAATGCTAGAAAATAAAAACATTGAGAAAAGGGTCTATTGCAAATTCAAGTCTTCTAATCTCCAATAACACCTTACTACCACATAGTAATCCCTTCATTCTTCCTTGATTGATCCTTGCAGTGAATTCACATTCCTTGTAATGGATTTTCTAAACCTTCTCTTTATTCAAACTCCCTATACCATTCTTGTCCTTCTCACTTTCTATTTTATTTTATTTGTTTTTTAAAGCAATCAATGCCTGTTGTTCTTGCATCATTGTCATTTCTTGAAATATCCTCTATCTCTACACTTTGAAACAAATCATCCCTTGCAATACAGAAAACAAGTAAAAACACCCAATATAGTGACCATGGTTGAAAATGTATATAATATTTTGCCTTTGTCTCTCACCTCTCTACATAGGAGGGTGAGGGTGTATATGTGTGTGTGTGTGTGTGTGTGTGTGTGCATTTATGAATTTCATTATTTGCTTTTTCTCCCTTACTATCACTTCCCAGTGACTGTCTCTCCCCAATCCCCATATAGAATCTATATTTTTGGATAATAAATGAATACAATTAAAATATTAAATCAGCACATTAGTCATGTCTGAAAATGTACAACACATTCCATAATCCTAGTTTTTCACCTCTCTGCCTAAGGGGAGGAGACAGACTTCACCATTAATCCTCTAAAGTCAAGATTTGTCCCTAAACTGAACAGAGCTCTGAGGTTCCCAAAGGTTATTTTCCTTTACATTATTACAGTCATAGGATAAATTGTTTTCTGGGTTCTATTAGCTTTGTCCTACATCAGTTCTTCCCAGTGAATTCTTCATATGTATAATTTCTGATTATGTAATAATATTCAATTACATTCACATGCCTCAGTTATTCCCCAATTGATGTGTACCCACCTTCCGTCTGCTATCTCCCTCCTTTCCCCTCTCCTCTTACTTTCTCCCTTTACTCTTTCTCTCCTTCTCTCTCTCTCTCTCTCTCTCTCTCTCTCTCTCTCCTCTCTCTCTCTCTCTCTCTCTCTCTCTCACACACACACACACACACACACACACACACACAGACACACAGACACACACAGACACATACACCATGAAAGGCAATAATGGTAGGTTGGGGCCAGATTATTAGTGGCTTTAAATGCAAAGAGGAATTTTTATTTTGTCCTAGAAACAATAGGGAGCTACTGAAGCTTTTGGAATATGGTCAGACCTGAATTTTAGGAATATTGATTTTTCAGCTGAGTAGAGGAAGGGTTAAAGAGTTAAAGCTTAAAGAGTTGAGTTTCTGGAGGCAGGGAGATTAATTAGGTGACTTTTGAACTACTATATTTCACCACATAAATATCACACCCTGTTTTTTCTGTCTAAAAATCAGTTTAGAACCTTTCATTAAGTAATCCTTATATGATTCGTCAAGCCACTTAAAAGGAAAACAGAGCAGCAATATACTCACCAGTGGCATATGGATATGTATTTATGTCTTGTGCATTGCCAGCCGTGAACCTAGAATTCTCAGTGCATGCACTTTGTCAGTATTTAATTTTGAGATATATTCACAAATATTCCATGTATCCTAATCTTGAAAAAAAGACATTTTAGTAATACGTGATTTTTAAGTATTACTGGCACAGTTTTTTTTTAAAGCATCACATAATGGTCCTACCCCCACTTTTTTGTAAAAAAAAAAAAAAAAAAAAGTTTGGCATAGAATCTATGTCAGTTATGCAGTGAAATATGGGAGACCAGAAGAGATGTTCAAGATACCTTGAACTCGAGTGGAGGCTGGGTAAGTGGGGAGAAGATTGATACAAGAAATGTCATAGAAATGACAGGATTTCAGAAGTAATTGTATATGTGGGCTAAGAGAAAATGACTAGTTTAATATATCTATGAGATTATAAACTTGGATGACTAGTGGGGTAGTATGATACTCTTGGCGGAAATAAGGAAGTTAGAAATAAGGGTGGAATAGTAGAGGAGGCAAGGGGGAGATGATAGGCTCTTATTGAGACATGGTGAGTCTGAGATGTTTATGAGACATCTAGGTGGACATTGCTAGCAGATAGCTGGTAACAAAGGAATAGCTACTGCAAAGAATGTGATAAATAATCAATCAGGGAAGGATAAAAATATGAATGGATAGCAGTAAGGACCTAATTGAGATCAAATAACACAATTTTGTAGTTGAATCACTCAGTATTATTGCATGACTTCCTCTGGTGGTATTCAGGAGCACAGCTAGGAGCAGAAAAAGAAGGTAGAGGGGATGGTCCAGGATTTGCAAAAGGATGAGGAGTAAGGGATTTGATGATAGAGAATAACATAAACTGGTTAATTGTAGGGTCAAGATTCTAAAGGGAGGAAAGTGAGATCTCAGCAGGGGTAATGGATTAGAAAAGTAGCGAAGGATATGTGATGGCAAGCAAAGTAGGATGTTTTGCTGTTTTTGTTTTAGTATAATCAAGTGCCTCTGATTGAATCTTGCCTTTATCAACCAAGAGTCAGTAAAGACTCTTGTAGTACAGAGTAAAGTACAGAAACAAGAGTTCCTTTAACTGGAATCCATATATGTATTTATATTGTTGATTATTTTAATGTGATTAAAGAAGATCTTCCTCACCCATTAATGGGACTGCCCATTAAGGGGAGTTTAATTAGGGAAGTTTTATAGGAAGACCCAAACCTTTTGTTAAGATTTTAATGAGGCACTGGTTTTCAAGGGCTGTGATGACCTCTGACTCTAAAAAAATGTACACTCTGAAGTGAAGTTTTACTTTAGGATTTACTGATTGGAAATGTTTGTTTGACCAGAGGACATTCTAGGCAGCTACTAAAGAGCCCTCTGACTTTGAAAACCCAGATGTTAGTGCTTCTCTCTCTGGTAACTATGTATGTATAGTCAGACAGCTGTTGATCTGTGATATATATCAGACAGTTGGAAGTCTGTTAGTTGACAACATTTTGATTTCTCTGTATTATCTCTGAAATTCAGGATGCTGACTTTTTCCCCTGAACTAAGTGAATGATACATGTGCTTGATTAAAGTGACTATTGACCCCTCAAAAGTTGCTTTTCCTTTTAGAAAAGCAGATCAAAGAACCTGTGATAGCAGGCCCTGCTGTGTACGTTCAGGTGCTTGCTGATACAGGATATAATGACTAAAGGTTACAGTCGTTGTAGAATAGGTTTAGAAGGAGGTAAGGAACAAAGAAATATGAAAGAACAGGAGGTTATGGACAAGTAAAGGAATTTCAACATATTACAAGGTGAAAGAATATTTGTGAGTGAAGGTGAAATAAAGATTCGACCATCCTTGTGTGGTTGGAGATGGAACTGGAATTGAGGTCATAGAAGATAAGGAGGTCAGTAAACTGGACAAATAATTTGTGTTTGAGGAACACCAACATGCACACTGAAGTCCTCAGGTAAGGCCTCCCTTGGGTGCTCATGTGATCTCTGTTCTGGGATAGACATATAGTCCTTTGGGTTATAACCCTTTCTCAAAGTATTTGTCTCTTGGTGTTCAAACTCCCATGAAATGGAATCTATTATAAGGTCTCTGCCTCTTAAAATGAATAAACACATCCTTCCTACTGTGAGAATGTTCTTTGGTTTGTTTCTACTTCTGGGTGAGACACTGCTGTCTCCCTTTTGTTTAATTTCTTCCATTCCAGTCTTTCCAAGCCAGTGAACTCATATTAGAGGCAGATAGGTGTCACAGTACATAGGTCTAAAGACAGAATGACCTGAGTTCAAATTTTGCCTCAGACACTTGCTAACTTTGTGATTCTGAGCAAGTAACTTAACCTCTGCTAGCCTCAGTTTCTCTCCAAAATGAGTATGTTAATAGCATCTATCTTCCAGTGTTATGTGAGGATAAAATGAAATAATATTTGTAAAGTGTATTACAAACCTTGAAATGATATAGAAATGCTAGCTATAAATTATTATTATATTCTTTTGCAACCCTCACTCTTGATGGGAGATTAGAGAAATTACTGTTCTTTAGATGTTCAACTCTGGACTAGAGATGCTGACTCTGTATCTTTTTTCTTTCCTTCCTCCTTCATCGCCATTCAAACATCTTACAGCTCAATTCTTCCCACAAATATTTACATGCATACATACATACACAAACACACACACACACTTACGCACGATACATGCACACTTACTTTTAGAGGATCATTGGATTCAGTCCATGAAGCATTAACTCAGTTTTCCTCCTTGAGCCTTTGAGTTCCCCTTAAATCTATTGTATCTTATATTCCTTTTGTCCCTTGATGATTCCTCTTTGTTCTTCCCCCTTCAGTTTAATTTCTTACTTCAAAAAAAGAATAACATGTGATCATGAGATAATATATTTCTTTTATCGCTAAAATTATACTTATTTGCCTTCTGGTTTTGTTATTTGGTATATTTGCAAGTCAAATATTTTGTTTACTTCTCTGGTGAAGTTTTTGCTTTTTTTTCCTGAAGGAATACCTCAAATGCTTCTCCTTTGTTTACCTTTCATCTTTTCTTCTTTGATAATAAGGCTTTGTTGTGCAGTATGTATTATGTTGAGTTGTAGCTTAAACTTCTTTAATTTATTTTTCGGAATATTCTATTTCATTTTTCTCTTCCATTTCTTATGACTGTAAAATTATCCTATGCTATTCAAATTGCCTTCCCTACAAATTTGAAGATGTCTCCAGGTTGCTTGAAAAAATTGTCATTTATTGTTTAAATCATGAAATTAAATCACAACATTCTTTTGAGTTTCAAGTGTGAAATTCTGTTTTCTTAGAAATTTGGGCATTTGATTCTTTCATGATTTATTGTTTATATTCAATAATTCTGGGTAGTTTTCTTATATTGCTTCCTTCAGTATAGTATACAGAGTTTTTTTTTTTTTAATTTATCATGTTCTTCTTGGAGGCTTTCAATTCTTTTTTAAATTCAAATATTTATTAATGACTTGTAGCTAGGTAGCTGTAAGAGTTTGGAGGTTTGTTTAGTTGAAGGCAGTAAAGGGTTCATCTATTGACTAAGCTTCTACAGAAAAGGAAGAAGGTACTCACTCATTCCCTTTCTCTGACCTTTCTCTGCCAACCTCCAGAATATTAGCAATATCAGTCTTGTCTAGTCACTTGCTTTCTTCTAACACAAGATTTAACCAACTTCTGGTCTGCAGTGGATCTACCACTATATAAATATTTTTAAAATGACATTTTTCCTGCAATTACATGTTAAAACAATATTTAATACTATTTTTTTTAGATTTTGGGTTCCATATTCTATCCTTCCTTCCTTCCTTCCTTCCTTCCTTCCTTCCTTCCTTCCTTCCTTCCTTCCTTCCTTCCTTCCTTCCTTCCTTCCTTCCTTTCCTTCCTCGCTGAGACAGTAAGCAATCTGTTACAGGTTATACATGTGCAATTGTGTAAACATTTCCATATTAGCCATTTTGTACAAAAAGATATGAAAAGAAAGGAAGGAAGGAAAACTGATAGAAAGTGGAAAATAGTATATTTCATTCTGTATTCAGATAATATCAGTTCTTCTTCTGTAGGCAGATTTTTTTTTTATCATGAATCCTTTGGGATTACCTTGAATTTTTTTTATTGCTAAGAATAACTAAGTCATTTACAGTGCATCATAGTGCAATATTGCTGCTACCATGTACAGTGTTCTCCTGGTTCTATTCATTTCACTTTGCATCAGTTCATAGAAGTTTTCTGAAATCATCCTGCTTGTAATTTCTTATGGCACAATGATATTTCGTTGCAATCATATATTACAAGTTGTTCAGCCACTCCCCAATTGATAGGCATCCCCTCAATTTCCAATACTTACCCATCATGAAAAGAGCTGCTATAAATATTTTTGAGACTTGAAATTCTTAAGAAAATTTTGCATATTCTGCCTTCAAATATTGCTGCCTTTTGCTTTTCAAATTTTCTTTCAATTTTGATATGTGTGTATGCGTGTGTGTCCCTATCTCATTATTCCCTTTGACAAGATTATCCAACCTGTTTTGTAAGTTCTGTATCCTGTTGTTTGTATGTTTTAATTACTTTTAGAGAATCTTGATTTCTAACAATCTCATTTCCTTTTTTTCTTTCAAAAGTTTCTCTTTTATACCATTCTGAAATTTCTTGCTATTGACCCATGATCTCAGGTAGGTCTGCAGAATTCTTCTTTTGATGGGGAATTTTATTTCATTTCTACAAAGTATAATGTTTGTTCATAATGTTAGGACTCCTTTTTAAAGTTTTTTTTACTCATTCTTCCTTTTGTCTTTATGAGCTACTTTTTGGGTTTATTTGCCTGTAAGGTAGATTTTTACTCATGCAATTTACTTGGCCATTTTCTCTCTCTCTTGAATCCCCTACTGATTTACCACCTCTCTCTCTGGACCCTTTCCATTCCATTGCTGCTGCATATCTCTAGGGCTGGCCATCTTTAACCTTTTTTGAATTGAGGATCTATGGAACATAATGCATTCCTCTCTGCACAGAGCAAATTCTTTTGGGAGAAGATTGATCATAGTTCCTTTTCCCTTTCCCTTCCCAAGCTGATTCAGCTCTTCTCTGTGCTGTGTGAGCCTCCCTCCTTGTTTCCAGTTGCCTCCTTTCCTGAAATAAGCTGGCCAAAGGCAACATTTTCCCACCTCTTATGGGGTGAGAGAAGATTTAGACTGGGGATGGGGAGCAAAGGAGGGACTTCCATTGCTACACCCTGAAGTACAAACCTTTGAAGTTCTTTGTACTCGGTAGGTACAATATACAGAATGTATTCCCTTGGGATGCTCAATGAAAACTCTAAGGATTTGTAATTCAGTTTTAGAGTGAGGTCTCTATTTATCCTCCTCTTACAGAATGACTTCTCATTCTCATTTGGAGTCCTCCATCTGCTCTTGCTTCTAAGGCCCATAATATTGATGAACTGTAGATAAGTAAAATGAAAATTCACTCCAAATCTAATGTTTTTCCAGCCTGCCAATAATATTCTCCGCACTGTGCTAGGCACAAAGGTTACACCTGTCTTTCCTACTTAAACTACCAGCTATAGGTTATATTTACACACAGGGCTAGAACCAAAGCAGAGTACTTGCTTTTAAGGAACTTATAATTTATTGAAGGAAAATAACCTGTGTAACAGATAACCCAAGAATATAATTTTCAATTCAAGATGGTAATTCTTCTATGGGGATTAGAGAGATGAATGTCAAAGATGTACAGGGATCTTTTTTTCATCTATTATAAATGCTTCATTTTACAAATGAGGAAACAGAGATGAGTAGGTCAGGAGACTTTCCCATGGCCATATAATTAGTAAAGGTCAGAACTAAAAAAAAATAGTAGACACATATTAACTGTTAGTTTATGATTGAATTTATGGTTTCTTTCTCTAAAGATTAGTGCCCTTTCCCTCATACCATACAGCTCTCTTTTAAATGACTTGCTCAGTGTTATACAATTGCTATTAATATGAGGAGTCTGTCCAGGAAAAGCCCTAGAATGACTTTAGATCTAGGTTTGAGTAAGTGCTATCATTGAGGAAGTGAAATCTTCTCTAGGAAGTGGAGTGGAGAGATATCGTGCTGCCTCTGGGGCTCAGCAGCTTGATCAATCAATAAGCGTTTATCAAGTGCCTACTATATGCCAGGCATTGTACTAGGTTCCTGGGATACAGAGACAAAAATGAAACAACCCCCTTCACCCGGAGTCTCCAAAATAGATGAGGGAGACAATACACTTACATAGGTATATGAAAAAAATATACCCAGGATTCTTTAGACCCATCCACAAAGTCTTTGGAAAAGAAGGAAGCATAAGTATTCCTCAAGTCTCGTTCCACTCCCCACCACTGCACCCCCTCCCCCAATTCCTCTCCAGGCTTTTCGTGAGCTTTGTTCTCCACTCACCAAAGCCAGCCCCTGATTGTTGAGTCACAAAGCCTCCACAATGGGATTTATGTTCCAGCCGTGCTCTCGTTCTGCAGATTTCACTGTAGACCTGTCAGAGCCATAGGAAGCCTCTAATCTGCCACAAATTAAACAAAAAGGGCTTTGTGTTTCAGCTCCTTGAAACCATGGCATGTCCCAGGAACATAGGAGAGATGCTGCCAGCTGTGGGATGCTCTATCTCTTCTTTAGGGACTTTAAATATTTCTCTGCCTCAGCACATCTGTGGTTTCCCTCAGAGACAGCATCCTCCCTTCAGGCCATGTATTGCTCTAATGATGGGTATATTTCAGAGCAAACACCCAGTATGTGCCCTTTATTTCCCAGAAGACAGAACAAATATCTAAAATTATAAATAATATAAAGCAGTAAATGCTACATGACAAATGAAAGATGATTAGAATAAAAGAGAGACTGAGAAAGGCAAAGACAAAGGGAGAAATAGAGGGAGGAAAAGAGAAAGCAAGAAAGGGAGAGGGAGAGGGGAAGAGAGAGAAAGAGAGACAGAGAGGGGGAGGAGGAGGAGGAGAGAAAGAGAAAGAAAGAGAGAGAGAGGGAGGGAGGGAGGGAGGGCAAGGAGGAAGGGAGTGACAGAAAGGAAAGGAGGAAGGGGGAGGAAAAGAGGCAGAGAAAGGGAGGGGAGGAGAGAAGGAGGTGGAACTTGAGTGGATCCTAAATCCTAGAATCATAGATTTGAAACTGGAAAATATTTATATTTATTTATTTATTTATTTTTATTTATTAGCTTCCTCCCTTTATAGATGAGAATATTATCCAAATAGATTAAATGATTTGCCCAATATCATGCAGGTAGTAACTTGCTGAACCAAGGTGCAAACCTAGGTAGTATGACTTCAAAGCATTCTTACCATACCATACTTCCTGTAAGAAAAGGTAGAATTTCAATGAACAGAGAGAAAAGAACAGAATATTTCCTGGCAGAGAGGAACAGAGTGAACAAGCACATTGGATATTTAAGGACAGTCAGGAGAGAAGCTGACATAGTGGCTTATAGGGATCCCCGAATGGCAGCCTGAGGGAGAACCTACATCATTTGTTGAAGTCAGATTAGCTTTGCCCCTTCTGAAAGTTTTATCGTCTCCATGGACACCAGTTTCTGTGCCACTGATAGCCTTGTTTTGGCCCAAATTCAACTCATGTTTCCAAACAGTCCAATCTCCTTCTAAAATTGTCAAGGGCTGGTTGATAGTCAGATTTTACAGGAATTCCCAGAGGCCAGGAGAGAGTGAGATTATGGGGGAAGGACTCAGTCAAGGCACACAGGTCAGAGCTCTCCACCAGAGACTTATTCTTAATTATTCAAGGAAAAGAAAAACAAAGGTGAATAAAAAAATTATTTATTAAGCATTTGCTATATGTCAGGCATTACGCTAAATGCTGAGGACATAAATTCAAAGTTCAAGATAGTTCCTGTCTTCAAGAAGCTTCTATTCCAATAGGGAATGATAGCATATAATGGAGATGTTTGGGGAGAGTGGACAGGGAGAAGAGTTTTGCACTGAAAAGTCAAAGGGATGGAATCTTAGGGAAATTGATTAACAGATCCCTTCTAGGAATGGTAGTGTTATTTTAATTATTGTTCCTAGAAAAAGAGGTAGAATGTGGGAAAGGGGGAGGAGGAGGAAACACACATAGCAACATGGCAGGAATATGGCCAGAGTTCATTGTGGTACATATGAAAGGGCTTGGAGAAGATGAACTATTCCCAATCATGAGAACAAGGGCCTAAAGGCAGAAATTGGAATGGCAAGTTGGATGTGGAGGGTAAAGTGGGGTAAGTTTGCATATTTCTGGAGCCAACTCAGTGGGTCACAGACTGTTGCGTTGTGCAATGCTCTCTATTTTATTCCCATCTGTCCCAAATGAAATCTTTATGTCCACTCAAAGTTCCAGCCCTGCTTAAATGACCCACTAGTCCCAGGGCAATGCCTAAGTCACTTGGGGTGGCAAGTGGAAAGAAATTATAATTCATTAAGAAATTAGATTTATTATTCTTGACTCTGGAATGTGACATGTATACAGAATGTCTAGGCTCCTAAAGGGCTCATAACTCCAAAGAAACCTGAGCCTCATCTTGATTTATTGGTTGTGATTTTTTGTAAGGATAGCCAGATGGCTGTAGGAACCCAAGTTCCTTACAAAAATATGCCTATTACTTTGGAATCTGATGACCAAGAAGACTAGCTCTGGACTCTGTTATCTCTTTACTCAGAAATGACTGACAAAATAAAGTACTACAAGTCTCTCCAAAGTTCTAGGACAGAGCTTTATCTTTCAGAATTTTCCATCTTCCATCTTCCACTGAATCACAGAAAGGAAGAGACATCTTCAGCCTATCTTTGTAAATGAGGGTGTCTATCCCTGCATCACAGATTGAGAAATTTTGAGAAATATCCATAGCCAAAACACAATCCATCTACAAAAATATCATGTGATATAATGGAAAGAACAATGGACTTGGAATCCTTTTTACTCTCTTTCAACTTATCTATAAATAATCCTGTGTGATGAATGAATGAATAATCCTGGGTGATAAATGAGTGAATGAATTAAAATAAATATTAAATACTTACCATGTCCTAATCTTTGTGTTAAACACTGGGGATACAAACACAAAAATGGCAGTCCTTCTCCTCAAGGAACTTACCTTCAAATGGGGCAGACAATACATATAGGGAAGCGGTGATCAGGGAGAGATATTTTATCAGTAGAGACGCAAACGAGTAAATAAAGTGACAATATTTCTAGGAGACATAACAATTGATTTTACTATAAGCTGGCATGCTGGTGAGATGACTGTGAGTGAAGTGAATCATTACTGGAACTGGTGCTAGATGTAGTGGTCAACTGAGGTAACCACCAGTAAGAAATCACTCCCTGGGGCACAAAAGCACTAAAGAATGTAGCAGAAAGCACACAGGACTTGGAATTCTAAGCTTAGCTTTTCAGCTAGCAAGTTGTGTTACCTTGGTCAAATCATTCTAACCTCTGTGTGCCTCAGTTTCCCAATGTGGAGGAGTCATTAGATGATTCCTACCAGCTTTTAAAATATTTGAGATCTATGCCTCTCTCTCTGGCCCTTCCCACTCCAGTTCTTCCACCATCCCATTTATATTAGGTAGATGAGAATTAAATCACCAGAACCATTATCTATATCTTTAGGGAAGGGTGATTATGATGTGAAGTAGGTGAAAGTTGAAATTCTAGAGAAATGAAAAATTTGACTTCTTATTGACAAGTTCATTTTCCAGTAGCCTGAGGCTGAAGGGTTAGAAATTGCTGCTCAAAAATGTCACTAATCAAGAAAAGGGACTGAGCTGAAGAACCCCTTTGTCTCTGTCAATACAGCAGTCTGTGTCCATCAGTAGCTCAAACAAATGTGGTTCTAGGCTCACTCTTGCAAAGCTTTCCTTCTTATTCAAATATAAATAAAGGGGCAAGGGGGCAGACAGATGCCAAGTTACTTGCCTGTGTTAGCAATGGGATCTCTATCTCCCCCCCTCTTTCTTTTTTGCCTCAAGAATCCTTAGGCTTCTCCTGACATATACTAGGAAGGAACAAGTGACAGGTAGTGAGTAGACTCCTTTTGGATTATTTCCCAGATCCCTCATTCTTTTCGGCAATGCAAGTTTGTTTTTCACCTGAGCCTCTTGCCTAGGCTGCTGAAAATTCTAAATGTTGAAATCTGTCAAACTGAAATTATCTTCTTATTTGCATGGGGTAGGGTCTTTGTTTCCCTCATATTTTTTCACTGGTCAAAAAATACATATATGCATAACCCACAGATACTTAGGATAGAGATCAAGATTGGCTAACCCATGTGACTCAAGAAATAGTGGGTTGGGAGCTAAAATGGCAGATTAGAGACAGTACCCAGCTAAACTCTCTCAGCATTCCCGCTAAATAACTTTAAAAAACTCTTATCAAATTTTGGAATGACAGAACCAGAAAAAATGAAGGGATGAGAAAAAGGGATGGCACTGAAGGAAGGGGGAAGGGAGAGGTAGAATGGGGAAAATTTTCTCACATAAAAGAGGCACAAAAGAAAGAGCATTTACAGTGGATGGGGAAAATGGGAGGGAGTGTAGTGGGCAATTCTTGAACCTTACTCTTAATGGAATTGGTTCAAAGAGGGAAGAATGTAGGTACACACTTAGTTGTGTATTGACATCTATATTACCCAATGGGAAATAGGAGGGGAAGAAAATAAGAGAAAGGGAGATGGTGGTGAAAACAGGGAGAGCCGATTAAGGGAGACAGTGATTAGAAGTAAAATAGACTTTTGAGGAGGGTCAAGATAAAAAAAGAATGAGAGAAATAAACAGAAGAAAATTGGATAAATGAACATATATAGTAATCATAACTATGAATGTAAATGGGATAAGCACACCCATGAAATGGAAGCAGATAATAGAATGCATTAGAGACCAGAATCTAATAACATAATCAATAATATGAGACAATTCCAAAGGATTCATGATGAAAAAATGCTATATACCTTCAGAGAGAGAAAGATGATGAACTGAGTGCAAGTTGATGTATGATTTTCTCACTTTTTCTTTGCTTTTTTTCAATACAGTTAATATGAAATATGTTTTACATAATTTCACACGTATAATTGCTATCATGTTGTTCGACAACAGAGGCAGAGAGAGGGGATTGAAGGGAGGGAGAGAATTTGGAACTCAATTTAAAAAGAAAATAATGTTAAAAATAAATAACTTTTTTTAAAAGAAAGAACATTAGGTCTGGAGTTTAAATTGAACGTCTGGAAGAAAAGGAGAGGCAGAAGAGGAAGATGAAGAAAGAAGGAAAGAAGGAGAAAGAAAAAGAAGAGGAGGAGGAGGAGAGAAGAAGAGAAGGAGGAGGAGGAGGAGGAGGAGGAGGAGGAGGAGGAGAAGAAATAGTAGTATTGGGTGATGATGGCTCAATCTCAATGCCAAAGTTAGAAACTATAGTTAGAACACACACACATACACACACACACACGCACATGCACGCACACACATACACATATTCTTTCCCATTTCACATATGGATTTGGGGCCAAATGTAGTTGAAAAGGGAATTGTATTGAATTGAATTATAGGTGGTCCATACTAATGTTTTTTACAAAGAAAAGAAAATCCTGCAGCCCAGGCTCTGTAGAAATGGCTGTTTCCCCAAGACCAAAATAAGGCTTTTCAATATAAAGGACTATGATCCCTAGCAGTAAGAAGATCTGTGAACCCAGAATGCAATGAAGGGAGGAAGATAACGTTTTTTTAAAGGAGAATAGAGAATTTGAGGGAACATCTAGGATGGACTAAATGAGATGAAAAGGATTAGGATTGTAAACTAGAAAATAATTAAAGGTGAGAACAGATGGTTCACAGAACACAGTCGTGAAAGGCTAGAGGCAGGTTTCTGCTCCAAAAAAGAGTTCAGTAGAGTGTCTGTGGTTGACACTCCTTCTAACCCCAGTGAATTGAGGTGGTGAGGAAGCCAGCAGGTGGTGCTTTAGACTTGATGCCAAGCAGTGAATCTGGGGTCTAGAATGTTGGGGAGAGGGGGAGGGAAGACCTAACATCGCCAAATAGGCTAAAATAAATAGACTATTCTTGGAATTGGAGCAACAATGAAGGGCAAATTAACAGTCAAGACATTGATCCAGAGTCAGGCTCACTGGAAAAGTCAGTCTCCTTGGGAAAAGAGAATTAATGCTCTAAACCAAGTCAACCTAACTGAGAAATGTGAAACTAGATCCCCCATAACTTATCTGTTTTGTGTGGGGTTATATCTTGAGATTGCCTGACTCTAGAGTAAAATTGCATGAACACCTTAAAGCAGTGACTATGTTGCTGTGTTTTTTTAAAAAAGTGAATGGTTGAGTGAATCCTAGGGGAAAGGAAAGGCTTTTCACACACAGAGTGACAGACCTGTTAAGAGAGCTTTTTTGTTTGGGGTTGCAGGGGAGGGGCAGGGAGAGAAAGAGTTGCATCTCAGAGATCTCCCTTGACAAATGATTAGAAAGACTAGGGCCCTGGAACTTGGCACTTTGGGGTGATGCCTGTGCCTGCATAGAGTGACACAAACCCTGTTCCTTCTTCATCTTGGGGTCAAGAGTTCCAGGGAAATCACTCTTGAAAGTGTTTGAAGGGATCCAGATGGAGTATTGAGATTTGACACTGATTTTGTGTGCCAGTGAGGAGAATGACCTTTGCAAAGCTTTCGGGGGGGGGGGGGGGGCAGGGCTCATCTCTGTGATGCCAGCTTTCTGGGCAATGAATCAAAGGTTTCACACCACTGCTACTCCCTCTTTCCCTGCTGGGTAAAACTGCAAACTGGGCAGATTCTTCTCAGTTCCTCAGGCACATGGTCCATTACTTTATGGGGGAGTAAGTCTTAAGGCTAATGGAGGAAGCTACAGAACTTTGAGAACAGTCAGCCAGCTGGGAAGAGAAAGAAGGCTTCTGTCTTTGTCTGGCAGAGAGCCAGGCCACAGAATCTCGCTGCAAGAAGCAAGATGAAGTTTTAAAAAATTCTTTGTTAGAGGGAAGGCTCATGGGTAGAGGAGTGGGGAGAAAAAAGGGGTGCATTCAGAAATGAAAGTGATATAAAAGCAAAAGATAGTATTTTAAAATAAATTTAAAGCAGAGAAAATAAGAACACAAAAGGTATGAGAGTAACTGTAGGGCATTCGATGGTATGAATCCACAAAGGAATAACTTCTAAGCATCTAGCCATAGATCCCCACATCATAAGCTCTCACTTCTAGGGAGAGCTCTGTGCTGCAATGAAATTGTCAATGCAATCACCCCTGAAATAGAAAGGAATTTTTTTTAAAAAAGCAAGAAAAGTGTTTCTTTTGCCTTATTCCATAACTGCCCCACCATTAGCTCTTGATCTATTCTTTTTTAAAGCCTTCTATTAATCACTAACTGGGGAAAGAGACAGATGAATGCTATGGGACAACTGTCCCAGAAAGCTCAATACATACATAGGAAGCCCTGAGCTGGCAGAGGTTGAGCTCAGCGTCCAGCACATGGCCTGTGCTGCTCTCTACTGGCCATGTATGGTATTGGCTGCAGGTGAGAAGGTTTCTTTACCCAAGAAATAGTTACCGTCCCTCTGAACATCAGGATGATTTTTAGACAGCAAATTTTCTGCATAATGAATTTTCCTGGAACAGGCTATGCACCTCAGGAAGGCCTTTCCTGCTGACCTTTCTTAGTCAAAGCAAAATAGAGCTCACTCCCATCACCTAACAGCTCTGGAAACTCTGGCTCTGGAAACAAAAGATTGTCTTCTCCAGAGTAAGGAAGGCCAAGTTTGTATGATGTGCACAAGCAATTAGACCTGGAAAAAGGTCTGAGAGAGAGTTAAGAGCACCTGACTCCTCTTACAGATAAGGATGGGGAGGCACCAAAGCAAAGGAACACACAACTAAGAAGTGCCAGCTAACTTCAGCCTCCTCGTATCACCTCTCTCCGAAGATTGCCTGTTGAAGGTGACAACCTTCCTATCCTCCTGAGCAATGGCTTCAGGATTGTTTTCACTCCTCATTTGCAGTTTTTGAAAAGGTTTGGAGAGAATTTCTAGCTTGTTTCACAGTCAGATATTACCTTCCCTCAAATTCTTCTGCTCACTGTTCCCCAAATACACTTTTCCTGTCTATCAGTGTTATTGCTATATTCTTGCTTCTGCTTAAAATATCCTTTGCCCAGCTTTACCTTCATTGCTATAAAACAAGTGGATAGAGAGCTGGCTCGGGAGTCAAGAGACCCAAGTTCAAATCCCATTGCTAACATGCACTGACTGTGTGGACCCTGTGAAAATGACTTGACCTCTCAGTATGGCAGGCAATTCTCAATTCATCAACAAATATTTGTTAAGCACCTACAATATGCCAGGCACTGTGCTGGGCCCTGGAAACGCAGAGACAAAAATATCTGTACTCCTAAGGAGCTTACATTGTAATAGTGAAAAACCATATAAATATATAGATATAGACATAAAGATTTAGATCCATATATATATATATATATATATATACATAGATATAGAGATATAGATTCATAGATAGGCAAATATAGTCATATAAACATATAAGTAGATATAGCGCTAGCTATACTTATCTACATACACACACACATATATATATATAATTTCTAGAAATATACAAAAAGCTCCATTTGACCCCAGAAAAGATGCTATTTTATTCTTATTTCTCCATCCTCTTCTTCTTGTTTTGACATCTCTGATATAAAGGACATCATTGCCCCTTGCTAAATCTTCACCATTGTCCAGACAATACCCTGGAGATACTTATTGGCAGAGAGACCAGTTAAGACCTTACACACATACACACACACACACACACGCATGCATGCACATCCAGATGTGTGTATATACATACATGCACACAAAATCATATAAGTATGTATAAATGCACGGCTAAAATCTAAAGAGAATAAATACAGTGAAAGACAAAGAGCTGAAATCTTAAGTAGTTTGAGAGGGAGGGCACTAAGTAGTTGAGGGATCAGGAAGGTCTTGTGCAGAAGATGGTGCTGGAGCTACATTTTAAAGAAAGAGGTGGAAGTGACCAGGAGGTGAAAGTAAGAAGGAACACTGCAGGCACGGCATCTGCCAGTGCAAAGGCAAGTAGGTGAGAGATGGCATATCATGTGTGAGGAGCAGATAGAAGAACCAGCTCATAAAGAGTTTGAAAGTCAAACAGAGCACACTCTAATAGATATGACAAGAAGACAATAGGAAGTCATTGGAGTTATCAAGTAAGGGATTCACATGATCAGATGTACATTTAAGGAAAATTCTTTTGGCAACAGTGTGTAGGACAGGCTGGAGTGGCAAGAGACAGAAGCCCGGGAGACTAATGAGGAGGCTCTTACAATGATTTTGGTGAGAATTGAAAAGATCCTGAATTAGGGCGCTGGCCATGTGAGAAGTGAGAAGAGGCCAGATGTGGGCCATGTGAATATAGGACCAGCAAGACTCAGTGATTGCTTAGGTGTGTGCAATAAAGGAGAATGCAATGTGAGGATGATGCGGAGGTTAATGAATCTGGGAGACTGGGAGAATTGTAGTAATTTTAACAAAAATAGGGCAGTCTGGAAAAGAAGAGGATTTGGGAGAAAAGATGAGAACAGTTTTTGATATGTTGAATTTGAGATGTCTCTGTTACAGGCAACAGGTGATGATGGACTGAGACTCGAGGGAGAGACTGGGGTCGGATCTGTGGGTCTGTGAGTCAGCTTCAGAGACATGAGTCCCACTGATAACTAATGAGGTTACTGAGAATGGAGGAGGTGAAAAGTACAGGGTCTGGGAAAGAATCTTATGAAAAATCACAGTAGGGGCTATGTTATGATTGGATGGAGTGGTATGATGACATACAAAGCAAAGGAGACTAATGAGAAGATAAATATTGATCCTCTATCATTTCCTTATTGACTCTATTTACAATGTTTTGTCCTTTAACTACTTTTTTCCTGTAACTGCTGAAGTCATGGTTCCTTGTCTCTGAACTTAGTTTAGAATTCAGCTAGCCTATAATGGGTTAATTTTAGAAATCCAGTTCTCCTGTTAATTATCGATCTATTCTTGCCTCAAGGAATTTAAGGGAGCTTGGAGATGAGTGTGAACACAAGGGAGTTGAGCCCAATATCTTTATACCATGAAGCTGGTTTGCTACCTTACATCTGGACTTGAACAATGAGCACTTTGTGACTCAGGAGAGAAGATGGGGAGTTGTGGGTAGCCCTCATTACCAAAGTTTCAACCAATCATATTGTTTCTTGTGCCTCGACTTTGAAACGGATCATGTCGTATTCGATCCCATGATATCATCTACCCTGTTCTGTTCTTTCCTCTCTACTCCCCAAAACCTATAAAAGGGGCATTGTCCTTTTTTTGAGTCTTCGGTATAAATGGAGGAGATCCATTGATCCCCTTAATGACAGGCAGTATACCTCTGTTAATAAATGTTATCTTGTGTGGATAATTACCTCAGTTTACACTTTTGTTAAATTTCACCCATGGCACAAAGAAGCAGCTTTCAGACATATAGGAGGTGAACCAAGTGAGATTAGTGTTAGGAAATCCTAGAGTGGAGAGATATTCTGAAAAAAAAGGACATCAACAGTATCAGATGCAGCAGATAGGTAGAGAAGGCCTAGTACTGAGAAAACATCACAGATCTGACAATTAAGAAATCATTGGTCACTTTGGGGAAAGTGGCTTCGCTTGAATGATAAGATCAAAGCCAGACTACAAGGGGATGAGGAAAGAGTAAGAGAACAGGAAAGCCAAGAGAAGTTTCTATACCAATGAAATTATAGGTCTGATTTTAAAACGAGAAAAAAAGAAGAATATAATACTGCCACACAATCTTATTGTAAAAACAGCATTCTGTAAGCTACACAATTTTCAGCAAGCATATTCTGGAGAAAGTTGCACCTTATGATTTTTCTATTATAATCATTTTCTGATATACCCTTTCCCAATCCATCCTCCCTTGTAGCAGGAAACAACCATCCAACACTGTCACCCAAGCAATTATGTAAACAACACTCCATATATGTAATCCTGAGCCCTCTCTGCTGAGAAGAGGGAACCCTGTTATGTTATTTGCCCTCTGGGACTGAGAATAGTCGCTGTAATTAATCAGAGTTTGATAGTCTTTTAATTTCTTAAAACCTACTTTAATTTAATTTTTAATTAAATTTAAATTTAATTTTGATAGTCACTGTATCTCACGTTCTCCTGGTTATCCTTTCTTCACTTGCATCAGTTCCTATATGTCTTCTCATGTTTC
This sequence comes from Bettongia penicillata ogilbyi, assembly GCA_023548195.1. Classification (NCBI taxonomy): domain Eukaryota; kingdom Metazoa; phylum Chordata; class Mammalia; order Diprotodontia; family Potoroidae; genus Bettongia; species Bettongia penicillata. The sequence goes on from JAJHZJ010000090.1 coordinate 10,066,618, forward strand.
TCAGAATCCCTTGAATTCTTTATGTAACCTTCTTACTTAAAGGATCTTAGATCTAGGAGGAGAAGGAACCTCAAAATCCATGTAAGGAAACACCTTCATTATTGAGGTTCAGGCAGTTAAAAAGCTTTGCCCAAGGTCAGAGTCGAAGGTGGAATTTGAACCCAGATCCTCTGATTCTAGAGCCATTGGTATTCTATTACATTTATATAGTGTAACTTATCCAGTCATAACTATTACATTTATATATTGTAACTTATCCAAACATAACTCAATAACTACTTTGTTTCCAGTTTTTTGCTACTGAAAAATGTCAGTAAACCTCTATCAATCACCTGCTGTGTTCAGTGGTTGGTGCTATATAAATATAAAGCAGTCATATGTATTTTAGAGGCTCATAAGATCAGGTTTTCAGTTGAAACAATGATATTAGAGTTCATCTACATCTCTCACTTTACAGAGGAAGAAACTGAGACCCAGGGGTGTTAAATAATTTGGCGCAAATTCACAGTGGCAAAAAGTGGAAGATCTGGGTTTCAAACCCTAATGACCATTAGGCAGCAGGTCTACTGAATTGGTTTTGTTAAAGTTGGGGATGTTACCCTAATGGAAAAGATGTATTTATGAGCCAAACATTTAATCCTGGTTCCTGATTATTGACTCTGAGGCATCTTGGTGGCGCAATGGGTAGAGAGTCAAGAAGTTCAAATCAGTCTCATAATTCATAGATATATAACTCTAGGGAGTGGATAGAACACTGAACCTAGAGTCAGGAGGAACTTATGAGTTCAAATCTGGTCTCAAGTCACTTAATCAAATTTGCTTCAGTTTCCCCTTCTGTAAAATGAACTAGGGAAGGAAATGGCAAACACTACAGAATCTGCCAAGAAAATCCCAAATGGGATAATGGAGATCAGACACATTTGAAAAATGACTGGACAAAGACTATAGGGAAGTTACTTTCATCTGTGAAATTAGGAAGTTGAACTCAAAGGACTTTAAGGAAAATGTCTCTCCATCAAAGAATCTGTCACTTCCAGTTTTTAATCTAGGATCCTATAACTTTTTATTCACTGTCACTATCACACAGTGTTCTCATACAGACAATGGTTGAGATTCTTTTGGAGAACATTCTCTAAACTGTCTCTTCTCTCAGCTTCAGTTTGGTATTTAGATCTCTTTGCTCATCCCTAACCTCAGTTCCCCTTGCTCTCTGTCCTAGATTCCCAAGCCTCTGAATCCTCCAGCAAGGAGTCTCTTTCTCCTCCACCTAACCTGAAGCTTATTCACTCTTTTTCCTGCTCCCAGGCTTCCCAGTTATGGGACAGGAGCTAGAAAGAGCTGAAGTTGAGAAATTCTTGGAATTTATAGTGCAGATTTGGAGTGATGTCTCATTTGAATGCAGTGTTCTGGGCACTCTGACATTCATTTTCAGAAGTGCTCCAAAGACAGGAACATTTCAAAGTGTTGAGGCTCCAGTTTGGAACAGAGGAGTCCCTTATAATTTGGATGCTTAGCAACACGAAAAGTTCCCTAGCAACAGAGTCTCTGCCGCTTCCCGTAAGACTCCATCTTTGGTCTTGGGAAGATTTTTCTGATAATTAGTACCAAATCTTCTTTATCTGAGCTCATTACTGCTAGACTGTTCCTTTTCTAGCCTTCCCAGCTCATTGCCTCTATGAAACCCCTACCTCATTCTCCTCTTTTTGAAATTAAGATGATGACAGATATGTATTCATCCCTTTAAGATTTGCCAAGTACTATACACACAACATCTCACTTGAGAGTGAAACTCAGAAAGGTTAAGGGACGCTCCCGGGGTTACAAAGTTATTTAGCATTTGAGGGACGATTCAATCCCAGGTTTTTCTGACTCCAAGACAAGCAATAGACACATTCTAAACAGCTATACCAAGCTATCTCTCTGTCTCCCTGAGGCCAAATAGAAGCCTGTCATAAACTTGTTGCTTAGGAGGTGTGGATATTAACTTATATAGTAGCTAATGCTTAAAAAGCATTTTCATGCACATAATTTCATTGGAAACTTTCAATCACTTTTTGATGTAGGTGGTGTGATGATTTATCTTCACTCTAGAAGTAAAGAAACAGGCCTTGGAGCAAGGTTGTCTGACTTGCCCAAGGTCATACCTAGATCTATTTCATTATAGATTTCTCAGAGGTAATTGTAGGAGGTGAGAGGTCAAGATCCGATTCTGGATGACAACTTAGAGTATTTGATTCTAATTTTAATTAGAGTATTGGGTTAAAGGGGAAGCTAGGTGGTACAGCAGGTAGAGTGGAGTCAGGAAGACATCTTTTTTGAGTTCAAATCCAGTCTCAGACACTTTCTAGCTGTGGGACCTTGGGCAAGTCCCTTAATGCTGTTCGTCTCAGTTTACTCATTTGTACAATGAGTTGGAGAAGGAAATGGCAAACATCTACTACAGCATTTTTGCCAAGAAAACATCAAATAGGGTCAGGAAGGGTCAGAAATGACTGAAAAAAACTAAACAAAAATTGGATTCAAGTATGACTTAGCTATTTGCCATCGATAATTTGCCAGTCATGCTGTAGCAGTCAAAGTGTTGGCTCTGGAATCAGAGGACATCCTAGCTCTTGACTTTTTACCTATGCTAGGGCACTTAGCTCCTCTGGGCCTCAGTTTCCCCATGTATGAATAATAATGTTTGATCAGGAAAGTCCCTGATCAATTGAATGAGACCCCAAATTGACTTGATTAAATTAAATTACATTTGTCAGAAGGGCACTTCCCCTGGTGCACTAGCACTTATTAGGGCTGTCTATTGATGACTGGTTGCTTGAGGCTCTGGAGAATAGACTCTGGTTGAAGAAAGTGTTCCCTTTGCAAGGAAGCTGCCCTCCTTTCTTACTCTGCCCCCCATACTTTTCTTCACTTTGCCTCCTCAGGCTTTTGGATTAATTAAAGTTCAGCAACAGGGGTGGGGAAAGGGATTTCTCCTTCCTTCCTCCACCCACTGCCCAGGAGGATAAAATGACCACTTATAAGGGCTAGAAGCCTCTCCTTGGCCAGATAAGCCTGAGACAGGAATTTTTGGACAATATGCTAAAAAGCAGAGACATCACCTTCCCGACAAAGATCTGTATAGTCAAAGTTATGGTTTTTCCAGTAGCAGTGTATGACTGTGAGAATATAATGAAAACTGAGGGCTGCAGAATAGACATTTTCAAATTGTGTTGCTTTTGAGAGTCTGTTAGATGGCAAGGACATCAAATCAGGCAATGCTTGAAGATATTAATTCATACTGGAAGGTCAGATACTGAAATTTAAGCTTAAATTTTTGGCCACATAATAAGAAGTGCTTATTGGGGGAAGACCCTGATGTTGGGAAAGATTGAAGACAAAAGGAAAAGGGGACAGAAGAAGATGAGATGAGATGGATAGATAGTGTCATGGAGGCAAAGAACATGACAAGGGCCTGGTGTGCCATGGGGTCACAAAGAGTTGAACATAACTGAAAAACTGAACAAGGTACTGGCTACCTTTGCCCACCCCCTCTCCTCATTTATTATTTAGCCACCCATCCACTTAATTATATATTTGCTTATTCATTGATTTATTTATCTATGTATGCATCCATTCATCCATCCATTTAATTATTAGTTCATTTATTTATTTTTAGCAAGGGTAATAGATGAAGAGCTTGAGAATAGATATTTCCAGACTTCAGGTTACTTTCTCATGAGCAATCGCTGAGTTTGAAAGGTCCTGAGTTCAAGAGTTCTTAATTTTCAGCTTCAGGCATTGGCCTCCTAGCATAAGAAAATTTCCTTAGCTGTGTGCATCTCAGTGGAGGAAAAGTAGAGCTAAACAACAGTCTGGAGAACTTGAGCCATTGGACTTACACCTCCCCCACCCTCCCAGAAACTTCTATGACTTGCTTGGGCAGTGAGTGAAGACCTTAGGTAAATGAGTAGTATTTATTGAGCCATCCCAGAAAGTTTCTCTACTTTCACTGGGGAAGAATAATGGGAAGTAGTATGGCACAGTGGGAAGAGTAATGACCATGCAAGTCAAAGGATATGGGTTTGATTACTTCCTTCTACACTCACTTGCTGTGTGACCTTGCAGGAAGCACTTGATGCTTTTAGGTTTCTGTCCTCTCATCTGGGAAGGTGAGGGTGTTGGGCCAAATTATTTCTAAGGTTCCTGGATGTAGGGATTTTCTTATGGTCCCTGTTTTTATTCAATTTACTAGTGAATGCTTTGTACTTTATACATGCTCCATACATGGAAGAGTAAATAGGCCCTGTGGACAATACTCAAATTGTACATCTTTTGGGGAGGGGACCTTGTTACCCATTTTTGAGTAAATCTTAGGCATGTCATATTTAAATCTAGTATAGAGAGTTCCTTGGAGTTTTATTCTGGTATACAAATAGAGTCAAAGCAAGAATCTGACCCCTTTGGGGTCAGTCACTCAGGAGCAAACCTGATCTGTGTGAGCCCAGAATCTCTTGGTGATAGAGATTAGGGTGGAGAGGAAGTGGAGGCCACAGGTACCATGTAAAATGGAAGAGCTGGACAAAATGATCTGTAATGTTTCTTCTAGTTTTAAAACACATGATCCTAGTCTATTCCCAGATCTCTAGGCAAGGCTACTATTGATATTTTTTACCACAAATTAGAGATGGTATAAATCAAGTTGTATCAACTTTGCTTTTTTAAAATAAGTTTTATTGATGGGTTTTGTTTTTATATCATAGTAATTTCTGTCAAGTCAAATTCACCTCTATCTTGTAACAAAGGAAAACAGTTTGCTAAAAACATCCAGAACAATGATTATGCCTGCTGGTCTGAGATGGCCAGTTCTTAAAGAATGAGTAAATATTTCCTTTACAGAATACACATATATTCTTTGCTCAGTTCCAATCCAAAGCAAAAACATTTTGGTGAATGAGAGGGTGAACAGGTGAATGAGTATTTGGAGATGGGATCCTGGTGACCTTGTGAATGTGGGATATCTAGAGACCCAATCACTAACCAAAGTTGATAGCAAAGTTCACCAGAGCTAACAGCAGCAACCACTGAAGTCCAGAAGCAAGTGGCATCAACCTTGAGATGGAAATGTGCAGGCAGGGATCTTGTGAGATCCAAAGATCAAGAGATCCTATCAGAGGCCCCACTGGCAAGTGAAGATTGTAGTGGTGGACCCCAGAGTCATGTTGGCCAACAATATCACCTACAGAATGATGTGGAAAGACATCAGCAATTTGAGGAATTGTGATTCCTTGTGATGGAGAGAGACCTCATGATGGAGAGAGATGTGCTGGCAATGGGCACTAGAGAGTGCCTGATCCTTGGAACCCAGTAAGAGGCAAGCCTAAGGGGATCTACTTGAGGAAGAAAGAAAGGGAAAAGCACCTTGAAAAGGTAGGAGTTAAGAGGTCACACTAGGCCACATGTATTTTCAACACATGTGTCTCAGTTCTTTTGTAATTTAAGATTTAGTCCTCTATTCCCAGGGACCTAGTTTGTAAAAGGGGATAGTATGTTTCTCAGTTTAGAGGGTAGATTTTATGCCAAATGATCTAGCTGTATTCTTTCAATAAATCCATTTTCTAACAATTAATGAAGTTCAATTTGTTGACTGTTAATGGGGAGTGCAATGGTGAGGGCTCAGGAGCTAGAGAAAGAAATGAAGCAAACATTTATTAAATGTTTATTATGTGCCAGGTATTGTGCTACCTTTACAAATATTATCTCCTTTGATTCTCACAACAACATTGGGAGATGGGTACAATTATTATCCCTCATTTTATACCTGAGAAAACTGAGACAGAAAGAGATTAAGTGCCTTGACCAGGGTTATACAGTTTATAAGTGTCTGAGAAAGAATTTGAACTCAGGTCTTCCTTAACCAGACCCAACACAATCCTCTGCACCAGCTACTTACCTCTCTACAATTAGAAGCTACAAAGTCTCAAGGTTGCCCAACAGAATCCTGAGAGATGAGCAGTTAGCTACCCTTTGGGGACTATGTTTGCCAATTAGAGGATGAGCTGGCAGAGACAGCCACAGGGAGTGCTACATTTGCAGGCTGTCCAAAAAGTCTTTGTGCATCTTTAAGCTATTAAAGATTAAATTTAAGCTTTAATTTAATTTAAAAGACATTAAAGCTTCTACTCTCCAATTTTACATGTTACCTATGGCCTCCCTTTCCTCCACCAATAAAGCTTCAAGTTCTTAAAGCAGCACTAAGACTTCTGGGACAACACGTACACCACTATTCCCAAGCAATCCTCCCTCTCTCTTCTGAGATGAAGGAGAAGTGTTTGTTATTTGTTTCCAGGACCACTACTGATTTCTCAATTGCTTGGAATTCAGTTTCCTTTCAGCAATCTTCATTTGCATTGCTGAAGTCATTGTGCATACACACACACATATGCACACACGTACACATGCATACCACATACATACATACCCATGGAGGACATCTCCAGTTATCCTAATCGCTATCTTGCCATGAACCCAGATGATTGTGGAGGAAAAAGTGAGGCTGCTTACCTTGCACAGCCCTCCCTCACTTAAATCCAATTCAATTGCAAGTCATGACATCATTGTACTGATGGTCCTCTTTGAGTACAAAGGACAAACAACCATATGCACTTACTCTGTGCCAGTTTATTAAAATCTTTCTATATTTCTTTGAATTTTCAATGCATGATAATACTCCACTCCATCACATACCGTACTTTCCCTATGTGTTGCCTAATCAGTGGGAAGCCACTTCATTTCTAGCTTTTTGCTGTTCAATCATTTCAGTCATGTCTGACTTCCTGGCCCCATTTGGGGTTTTCTTGGCAAAGATACTGGACTGGTTTGCCATTTCCTTCTCCAACTCATTTTACAGATGAGGAAACTGAGGCAAACGGGGTTGAGGGACTTGCCCAGGGTCACACAAAGGGTTTTTTTTATTACCATATAAATCCTAGAGTAGACCACATAGCACAGCAGAATGAGACTTGGTTCTGGAGTCAGAGGACTTGGTTTCCAGACTCCCTTCTAGTATTTCCCATCCATTTGACCTTAGATAATTCACTCATCTTCTTTGGACCTCAGTTTTCTTTATAAAATGGGGTGGTGGGACTACATGGCCTCTGATGGCTCTTTTCTATCTCCCAATCTGCAATTCCATGGATTTGATATTTTTCATTTTCATTTCTCCTGTTGAATTCCTTGACATCTCTTTGATTTATAAAAAAAAAAAAAAATCTCTTCCAATGGATTGCTTTTGTCTTTACACCTGGAGTGTGAAAAATGGAGTATGGACACAAGTTTGCCAACTTGTGCTTCTATGTCTTTCCTGGAGGTAGTGTATCTGGAAGCATTCTCCAGGGATTAATTGATACTATACCCTACACATTGATACTATACCCTATAAAAGATCCTGGATACAAAACATGCCCCCTTCTGCCTCTGTGTCCTTAAGTGGCACATATATTAGCAAGTGCTTGTGAAAATCCTCCCAGCCCAACACTGCTACTCACCCTCTCCATAGGCTGGAGACTCTAAACAGGAAGGAACCGCAGAATCAGGCCAGTTTCTGTTGAGCTTGCAAAACAGTCAGAGCTCCCTGTAAACTTTAATGTTCGTTTAGATTCACAACCAAATTGCCTGTAAAATTATACAACTTTCGACAGTTTGCCTCAGAGGAGAGAAACCCCAAATCTGCTTTGCCAGCAACTCCTAATGAATCCACAGATGAGATCCACAGAAACAATGTGTGACATGAACACTGACTTGGAGGGTGGGCAGGACTCAACCAGCCCTGGCTAACAGACTGAATGAAGCCTGGCTGGAAGGGGAACCCTTTAATGATACAACTTTCTCCTTCCTGCCTCATTATTTCCAGATATTCTCATGAAGGGGAATGGAAGACAGAAAACAAAACCCAAGAAGGGAGAGGAAGTTCTGCTTTCAATGACCACTTAGCAGCAGCTCTGGAGGATTGACATAGGTGAAGGCAGGAATGGGGAATTAAAGGAAGAGATGTATTCAGGAACAGAACATTATATCCTTGTTTCCAACTCCAGGCTTGTAATCACCTTCTTCCCTGTCTCAAAATGCATAAAAGGCTCAGACCCACCTAGGGAAATGACTTTTATCCTGGAAGCCCCTCAGAGATACTTCCAAATGTCTAGTTCTCTGGAATAGATAGATGGAGGTTTGTTGCTCATTCTTTAAAACATTTTGGACAAATAACTTCCCCCATCTGGTGAAGTATGCCTACTTCTTGACAAAGGTGAAAGAGACAGTTGGAGAACTGTGGATATTTTGGAGGAAGAATGAGAAGCCTTAGCCCCTCATTACAATGTTCTCATCTATTAAAGGGATGAATAGGCAGGAAATGTATCTATGCATTCTTCAAGGACTGGCCAAGGTGACTCAGGCTACATGTTTTCCAAATCCCTTCCAGCTATGAAATTCTATTTTAAAATTGTGAAAAACATTCCTCTATGTTCCATGGGCTTTTGTCTTGATGTCATCCTTAATTATATTTCTTTAAGCAGGGGAAAGGGTAATGCTGTCAGGGCTCATGGCTATCCATGACACCAGAAGGATAGCCCCATTTAATGGCAAGCATCTGGGAGGTCTCCACTACAACAACTTAAAATTACCTGCTGTTCCCTTAGACTGCTCTAGACTGGGAGCTTAGTAGCCATCTTCTCCTAAGAACTTTCCCAGCTCCCCTTATTCCTCTCCACTTTTGTTTCTCAGGCTAACATTACCCAAGGCTGATCACAAATCATGGAATTTTTAAGTTGGAAGGGACCCCAGAAGTCAGCCAGCCCAGATTTGCTTGTGAAATCTCTGTGACCTACCTGACAAATAGTCATCCGTGCTTTGCTTGAAGACCTCCAATAAAGGAGGACCCTACCATCTCCTGAGGCAGCCAAATCCACTCTGGGATGGCTCTAATTGTCAAGATCTTTTCCTTGACTACACCTCCCTCTTTGCACCTTCTCTCCACTGTATCTAGTTTTACCCTCTGGGACCAAGCTGCGCAAACCTATTTTGCCCCTTCCACTTGACAGCCATTCAAATGCTGGATGACAGCTGTCATGTCTCTCATAAGTCTGTGCTTCTGCAGGCTAAACATCTCCAATTCCTGCAACTGATCCTCATTCAAAACCTTCCTTTGTATCCCCCTAGCTCTTATGAATATTAGATTATTTTGTTTAGCTGCTGCTGGAGATAGACTTGTTTATTAGGTTTCTGTTGTGTCTACTTATGCAGTTTTTCCAGATGTGTCTGCTGTCCTATTAGACTAGAACACCCTGAGGGTGGGGGCTGAGATTTCCCATTTGACAACTCCCCAAGGCTGTGCCTCCTCCTTCCTCTGTAGAAATATTCCCTTCTCCATGGGAGGCACATCATTTGTTGCCTCCCATGCCCCTCCCATCCTGAGGCTCCAAGTCACAATTTTTAGCACAGGAAGAAATGAAATCTACACTGTTGACTCCTATTACAGACAAGGTGATAAAGGGCCCTGGACTTGGAGTGAGAGATCAGAGGATCATACATTTAGAGTTACAGGAGACCTCAGAAGCCATGCAGTCCAGTCCTCATTTTACTTATAGGGAAACTGAGACCAAGAGAGGTTAAATGACTCGCCTAAGGATACAGAGTCAGTGGCAGAGCAGGGATTGGACTCTGGTTCTGTGATTCCAAGTTTTGTATTTTTCCCCACTATGCAATGGCTGCCTCAGTGAATGGCTAGGTATCATGGTGGATGGAGTTCTGGACTGGGAGGCAGGAAGACCTGAGTTCAAATCCTGCCTCATACATTTAATAGTTGTGTGATACTGAACAAGTCACTTTACCTCTCTCAATTTCCCCACCCCTAAAATGAGTGTAATATAGCACCTACCTCCCAGAGGTGTTTTGAGGATCAAAATGAGATAACATATGACATACATAAAGCATTTCGCAAACCTTAAAATTCCATATAAATGTTAGTTATTATTATCATGGTGAATGTTATTCCTTCCCAAATCTCCAAAACACTAAGCACATTCCATTGCCTCCCTTTTAGTGGGGGGTGGGAGGAATACTTTTCTGTTGTATAATTGAGCACTGGAATTGCTGATGATCCTGGAAAGAAAGAAGACGGGGAGGTTTGCAGGGGTTAATATAATGGGGCATAAGTAATGAAGCCAGAGACTGCTGAGAGCAAACTTCCCACACAAGCAATGACAGCTATATCCCTACTTATCTGGCACAAGCAGCTCTGCAGAAAGGTTCCTCCAGGGTGCTGCTTATCAGGAATAATAGGGGGATGCCTACAGACTGGATTAGTGGTCTGATGAGCAGTTCTATCGGAGCTGCACTGCTGCATAGAGGACAATGAATGAATGTATCAGCATAAACTGAAATGCTTATGTTTTCTTCAAAAAGAGGCAAGTGGGAATCAAAGAATCATGGAATTTGAGAACTTTGGCCTGGGCTTGGGGCAGATGGGGGGCAGGGAGGCAGAGGGTTCTAGTCCAGAAAAGGGCTTCTTTCCATGAGTCTCCTGTCCACAGCAGAAGGTGAAGGATCTTCCTTTATGGCACTCTGGGAGGTTTTTAAGATGGGCCTGGAAATATCAGGGATTCAGAAGCAGGGCTGACCAAAAGGTCACCCTGTTCTGACAAGAAGACATTAGAGATTTCTTTAAGGGTAAGAGTTGCATCATTTTTTTCATAAGTGTGACAGGCGGTACATAGAGTGCTGAATATAGAGATGGGAAGTCCTGAGTTTGAATCCTGACTCAGATATTTGTATGTGAGCCTGGACAAGTCACTTCACTTTTCCCAGACTCAGTTTCCTCATCTGTCAAATGGGTATAATAATAGCATTTAACTGAGATAATACATGTAAAATTCTTTGTAATCCACCAGTGAGGCCCCACCCTGCTTCAAACCTGTGGCAAGTGAACAATCTGTGCAGAAATGCAAGGTTCCACCCCAGTGACCTCCTCCCCCAGCACAAAACACCACTCCTGAAGCCTACCAGTAGAGAAGCCTCAGCAGGAGGGGCCCACCCCTGGGGCAGACCAGCAACAATATCTCTCCTCCAAAGCCAGCCACCTGAAAGACTCTGTTACTGCAGTAAGCCAGCTTCAAGGCCCCACTCCTGGAACAAGCCAGTAGCTTAATTCCACACCCAGGGAGGCCAACAGGGAGGCCTCCTTGCCAGTACAAACCAAAAGGGAAGTCTACTTTCTAGGGAAAGCAAGCAGCTAAGCCCTGAAGTACAGGTGAAAGCCAGTAGTAAGATCCAGACCCCCAGCACTGTGGTACAGTGTAGAACCAGAATCCAACTCTCACACAAAAGCATTAAGTCACAAAAAAGGCAGGAAAAAAACTATCAAAAAACAGAATGATTTTTCTGTTCTATTCTGAATCAAAAAACAGGGTGATAAGGAGGTTCAAGGCATAAACTTAGAAGAGGACAATAGTATCAAAATGGCTACCTGTGAAGCTTCAAAGAAAAATGTAATTTGGTCTCAGGCCCAAAAAGAATTCCTGGAAGAGCTTAGAAAGGATTTAAAATAGCAAATCAGAGAAGCAAAAGAAAAACTGGAAAAAAGAAATGATAGTAATGTAAGAGAATCATTTAAAAAGTGTCAATGGAATGGAGAAATCTCTGGAGAAAATTGAACAGGAATAGAAAGGAATATACCTTTTTCTAAGTAGTACATGGCACTTACACAAATATTGACCATATATAAGGACATAAAAACCTCACAACCAAATGCAGAAAAGTAGAAATAGTAAGCACATTCTTTTCATATGATAATGCAATAAAAATGACATTCAATGATAGACAATGAAAAGAGATTAAAAATTAATTAATTGAAAATTAAATAATCTAGTTCTAAAAAAACAAGTGAGTCCAAGAAAAAACCATAGAAACAATCAATAATTTCGTTAAAGAAAATGACAACAAAATCTATGGGATGCAACAAAGCAGTACTTAGCGGGAAATCTAGATGTTTAATTATTTACATCAATAAAATAGAGAAAGAGTATATCAATGAACTCGGCATGGAACTAAAAAACTATAAAAAGAACAAATTAAAAATCCCCAATTAAATACTAAATTGGAAATCCTGAAAATAAAAGGAGAGGTTAACAAAATTGAAGGTAAAAAAACCATTGAACCTTATAAAAAATAAAAACTAGAAGCTGGTTTTATGGGGGTGGGGAGAATGATAACAATGATAAACCATAGGTTAATTTGATTAAGCAAAGGAAAGAAGAAAACCAGATTATATTATCAAAAATGAAAGAGGCAAAACCACCACCAATAAAAAGGAAATTAAAATAATTATAAGGAGCTATTTTGCCCAAATATATGCCACTAAATTTATTTTATTTATTTTTTTTTACTGTATAATATTTTTTCCATTATTTTATTTTATTTTTAAAAATTGAATTATTTTATTTGTTTTTAGTGTTCAACAATCACTTTCATATATCTTAGATTTTTTTTCACTTCCTCCCCTCAATCTCCCCTCCTTCCTTACTCCCTCCTTGAGATGGCATACAATCTTATATAGGTTCTACACATACATTCCTATTAAATGCATGTTGCATAGAAGAATTAAAATGAATGGGAGAAACCATAAAACAAAACAAAATGTAACACAAAGGAAAATGGTCTGTTTCTATCTGCAAATCAATTACACAATTCTTTCTCTGGATGTAGAAGGCATTTTGCCTCAAGAGTTCACTGGAAATTTTTTAAGTCCATGCATTTCAATGAAGTACTAAGTCTACCAGAAAAACTCCTCACTCCCTGTGGTTGTTGCTATGTACAAAATTCTCCTGGTCCTGCTCCTTTCCCTTAGCATCAGTTCATACAAGTCTTTCCAGGCTTCTCGGAAGTCTTCCTGTTCATCATTTCTCATAGCACAATATTATTGCATTACATTCATATACCACAATTTGTTCAGCCATTCCCCAGTTGATGGACATCCTCTTGATTTCCAGTTTTTGGCCACTACAAAGAGAGCTGCTATAAATATTTTTGTACATGTGGGACCCTTTCCCATTTCTGTGATCTCTTTGGCATAGAGTCCCAGAAACAGTATTGCTGGGTCTAAGGGTATGCACATTTCTGTAGCCCTTTGGGCATAATTTCAAATTGCTCTTCAGAATAGTTGGATTAGCACACAGCTCCACCAACAATGCAGTAGTGTTCCAACTCTCCCATATCTTCTCCAACATATATCATCTTCCTGTTTTATCATGTTAGCCAGTCTGATAGGTGTGATGTGGTACCTCAGAGTTGTTTTGCTTTGCATCTCTCTAATCAATAGTGATTTAGTGCATTTTTTCATATGATTATAGAGAGTTTTAATTTCTTCCTCTGAAAATTCCATGTTCATAGCCTTTGACCGTTTATCAACTGAGGAATGACTTCTATTCTTGTACATTTGACACAGTTCTCCATATATTGTAGAAATGAGGCCTTTATTACAGACACTAGTTGAAAAAATTCTTTCCCAGTTTTCAGCTTCCTTTTTCATCTTGGTTGCATTGGGTTTGTTTGTGCAAAAACTTTTCAATTTAATGTTATCAAAATTATTCATTTTGTACTTCATAATGTTCTCTATCTCGTTGGGTCATAAATTTCTCCATTCTCCATAAATCTGACAAATACACTATTCCTTGCTCCCTTAATTTGTCTATAGTATCAATCTTTATACCTAGATCATGTATCCATTTGAACTTTATTCCTGTGTATGGCACCAGGCATTGGTCTATGCCCAGTTTCTGCTACAGTGTTATCCAGTTTTTCCAACAATTTTTGTCAAACAATGAGTTCTTATCCCAGAAGCTGGGGTCCTTGGGTTTATCAAACAGTAGATTGCTATATTCATTTACTACTGTGTCTTGAGTACCTAACCTATTCCACTGGTCTACCCCTCTATTTCTTAATATGCCAATCAATTTAACAATCTAAATGAAATAGCTGAATATCTACAAAAATATAAATTGGCAAAAGAAGAAATAAAATACTTAAATCTTTAAATACTTTAAATCTTTGAAAAAGAAATTAAACAAGCCATCCAGTTTATTCCTAAGAAAAAATCCCAAGGACCAGATGAATTCACAAACTAATTCTGCCAAACATTAAAGAGCAATTAATCCCAATATTGTATAAACTATTCAGAAAAATAGGCAAAGAAGGACTCCTACTCAATTCCTTTTATGAGACAAATATGGTACTGATACCCAAAATAAGAAGAGCCAAAACAGAGAGAAAATTACATACCAATTTCCCTAGTGAATATTGATGCAAAAATTTTAAACAAAATACTAGCATATGAGGGATGGAGTCAAGATGGCAGAGTAGAAAGATGCACATACTCTAGCTCTTCCCCACAGTCCATAAATACCTGTAAAAAATGACTCTAAACAAATTCTAGAGCAGCAGAAGCCACATAATGACAGAGTGAAAGAGATTTCCAGCCCTAAGTAGCCTGGAAGTCCAACAGGAAAGGCCTATCACATAGAGTGAATAGAGGAGCACAGCCCACACAGCCCAGCCTTGGGCTCTTGGCACAACAGGGACAGGACTGGAACAGGTCCCTGGGGCAGAATTCCCAGCAGCAGTGGTGGTTCTCAGATTCCTCTACACACAAAAGCTAAAGACACTTCAAAGGTCAGTGAAAAAGCTTTTTCTCCTGAGTAAGATGGAAGTAGGGTACTCTCCTAGCCTTGGCCCCAGGCAGTGGCAACAGTAACATCCATTTTTGGAGCCCTCAGTCTAAAGGCCCTGAGAAAGTCCAGTTATTGATCTGGGTCTCAGTCCTGAGTGGCACTCTGGGGCTGAGGTGGTGGAGCTGGTGAAAACTCTGGAAAGGGAATTTTACTTGCAGATCCTGGGCAGAAAAGCCTTGGTAGCTCCCAGACCAGAGCATAGGCCAGGAGAGGAGTAAACACCTCTCCCTTGATTGAACCACCTTGGAGGAACTGAGAACTTACAGGTCCCCAGAGTATAACCCCCTCTTGACAAAGAACTCAAAAATCAAGAACTGACTATGAAAATTCCCAAAAAAGGGAAAAAAATAAGATTATAGAAGGTGACTTTCTTGGTGAACAGGTATTTTCTTCCATTCTTTCAGATGAGGAAAAACAATGCATACAATCAGAGACCTCCAAAATAAATATGCAATAGTCTCAGGCCATGGAAGAGCTCAAAAAGGATTTTGAAAATTAAATAACAGAAGTGGAGGAAAAATTGGGAAGAGAAATGAGAGAGATGCAAGAAAATCATGAAAAGCAAGGCAACAACTTGCTAAAGCAGACAGAAAAAATGCTGAAGAAAATAATACCTTTTAAAATAGGCTAACTCAATTGGCAAAAGAAGTCCAAAAAGCTAATGTGTAGAAGAATGCCTTAAAAAGAAAAATTAGCTAAATGGAAAAGGAGGTTTAGAAACTCACTGAAGAAAATAGTTCTTTAAAAATTAGAATGGAGCAGATGGAAGCTAATGACTTTATGAGAAACCAAGAAATTATAAAGCAAAACCAAAAGGATAAAAAAATAGAAGATATTGTGAAATATCTCATTGGAAAAACAACTAACCTGGAAAATAGATCCAGGAGAGACAATTTAAAAATTATGGAACTACTTGAAAGCCATGATCAAAAAAAGAGCCTGGATATCATCTTTCATGAAATTATCAAGGAAAACTGCCCTGATACTCTAGAACCAGAGGGCAAAATAAATATTGAAAGAATCCACTGATTACCTCCTGAAAGAGATCTGAAAAGAGAAACTCCTAGGAATATTGCAGCCAAATATCAGAGTCCCCAGATAAAGGAGAAAATATTGAAAGCCGCTAGAACTAAACAATTTGAGTATTGTGGAAATACAATCAGGATAACACAGACTCTGGCAGCTTTACATTAAGGGATCGAAAGACTTGGAATATGATATTCCAGATATCAAAGGAACTGGGATTAAAACCAAGAATCATATTGAGAGAACAGATATTCAGAATGCAAGGTATTATGGGGTGGGGACAGGGGAGAGATGGGAATGTAATACTTCAGGGGAAAAAAATGGTCATTCAATGATATAGAGGACTTTCAAGCATCCCTGATAAAAAGACTAGAACTGAATAGAAAATTTGACTTTCAAACACAAGAATCAAGACAAGCATGAAAAGGTAAACAGGAAATGAAAATCATAAAGGACTTTCTAAAGTTGAACTGTTTACATTCCTACATAGAAAGATAATATTTGTAATTCTAGAGACTTTTCTCTGTATTTGGATAGTCTGAGGAATTATACACACACACACACAGATAGTACAGGTTGAGTAGAATAAAAAGGGATGATATCTAAAAAAATAATTAAGAGGGTGAGAGGAATATATTGGGAGGAGAAAGGGAGAAATGAAATGGGGCAAATTATCACTTATAAAAGACACAAGAAAAAGCTTTTTCAATGGAGGAGAAAAGGGAGGAGGTGAGAGGGGAAAAGTGATGCTTACTCTCTTCACATTTGTCTTAAAGAGGAAATAACATGTTCATTCAATTTGGCATGAAAATGTATTTTATACCACAGGAAAATAGGGGAGAAGGGGATAAGTGGGGTGAAGGAGATGATTGAAGATAGGGCAAATGGGAGAAGGGTGTAATTAGAAATAAACACTTTTAGGGAGGGACAAGGTCAATGAGTATAGAATAAATGAGGGGCAGGATAGGATGGAAGGAAATATAGTTAGAGTTACACAACATGGCTATTATGGAAGTCTTTTGCAAAGCTACACAACTATAGCCTATGTTGAATTGCTTGCCTTCTCAGTGGGGATGGATGGGGAGGGAGAAGGGAGAGAAGTTGGAATTCAAAGTATTGAAAATGAATGTTGAGAATTCTTTTTGCATACAGCTGGGAAATAAGAAATACAGCTAATGGGATATAGAAATCTATCTTGCCCAACAAGAAAAGAGAGAAGATGGGGATAAGGGAAGGGAGGGCTATGATAGAAGGGAGGGCATATTGAGAGAATGGATATTCAGAATGCAAGGCATTATGGGGTGGGGACAGGGGAGAGATGGGAAGAAAGTTTGGATCTCAAACTTTTGTGGAAATGAATGTTGAAAACTAAAAAAAAATTAAATAAACATCAAAAAATACTAGCAGAGAGATTACAGCAATCTATCTCAAGGATCATACACTATGACCAGGCAGGATTTATACCATAAATGCAGGACTGGTTCAATATTAGGAAAACTGTTAGTATAATTGACTGTATCAATGACAAAACCAACAGAAATCATATGATTATCTCAATAGTTGAGGAAGAAGCTTTTAGCAAAATACAGCTCCCAGTCCTATTAAAAACACTAGAGAGCATGGGAATAAATGGAGTTTACCTTAAAATGATAAGTAATATTTATCAGCAAGCTTTATCTGTAATGATGATAAGCTAAAAGCCTTCCCAATACATTCAAGGGTGAAGCAAGGATTATCTATTATCTAATTTTGTACTAGAATTATTAGTAATAGAAATAAGAGAAGAAAAATAAATTAAAGGGATTAGAATATTTAAGGAAGAAACAAAACTATCACTCTTTGCAGATGATATGATGTTATACCTAGAAAATCCTAGAGAATCAACCAAAAAACTACTTTGTATCTGAGGATACAAAATAAACCCAGATAAATCATCAGCATTTCTATATATCACTTACAAAGTACAAAGTTCTGCAGCAAGAGATAGAAATATAAATTTCATTTAAAATAACTGTAGATAATATAAAATACTTGGCAAGTACCTTCCAAGACAAACTCATGAACTGTTGAACACAACTCTAAAACACTTTTCACACAAATAACATCAGATTCAAACAACTGGAGAAATATTGTGTATGGGTAGACTGAACCAATATAATAAAAATGGCAATTCTACTTAATTTATTTATTCACTGCCACACCAATCAAACTATCAAAAATCATCTTAAAGAGCGAAGAAAAAAAACACAATAAAAATCATGTGTTAGAACAAAAACATGAGGACATCAAGGGAATCAATGAAAAAAATGTTAAAGAAGATGATGTAGCCATATCAGAGCTCAAACTGCATTATAAAATGGTAATCAAAACAATTTGGTACTGACTCAGAAACAGAGTGGTACATTAAGGGAATAGATTAGGTACAAATTAGACTATAGCAAATGACCATAGTAATGTAGAATATGGTAAAATACCAAATCCAAGGTTTTGGAATAAAAATATATTAATTGACAAAAGCTGCTGGAAAAACTAAAACTAAAAAAAAAACAGTTTGGCAGGAACTAGGTATAGACCAGTATCTCACCAATATCTTATGCTAAGATAAGGTCAACATGGGTACATGATTTACACATAAAGGGTGATATTATAAGCAAATTAAGAGAGCATGGAATTGTTTATCTGTCAGATTTATGGATAAGGGAAGAATTTAGGATGAAAGAAGATATAGAGAGTATTTTAAAAAATATGATTACATAAAATTAAAAATTTTTTTGCACAAATAAAACCAGTGCAACCAAAATTAGAAGGAAAGTAGAAAATTGGAAAAATATTTTGCAGCATGTATCTCTGATAAAACCCTCATTTCTCAAATACATAGAAAATTTATAAAAATGCAAGTCATTCCCAAATTGATAAATAATCCATGGATATGAATGGAGTTTCCAGACAAAGAAATCAAAGCTATCTATAGTTATATGAAAAAATGTTCTAAATCACTATTGACCAGAGAAATGCATATTAAAACAACTCTGAGTTACCACCTCACACCTATCAGAGTGGCTAATATGACAAAAAAGGAAAATGTTGGATGTTAAAGGAGATGTAGGAAAGCTGGGACACTAATGCACTGTTGGTTGTGTTGTGAAGTGATCCAACCATTCTGGAGAGCAATTTGGTATTACCCCAAAAGGGCTATCAAACTGTGCATACCCTTCGATCCATCAATGACTCTGCTAGGTCTATATCCCAAAAGCATCCAAAAAAGGGAAAAGGACCTGTTTGGACATAAATATTTATAGTAGCTCTTTCTGTGGTGCTAAAAATTGGAAATCAAAAGGATGCCCATTAATTGGGGAATGATTAAATAAGCTGTGGTATATGACTGTAATGGAATATTATTATGCTATAAGTTATGACAAGCAGGGTGATTTCAGAACAACCTGGAAAGATTTACATGAACTGATGCTTAGTGAAGCAAACATAACAAGGAGAACATTATATGTAATAACAACAATATTGTTTGATGAAGAACTGTGAATGACTTCACTATTCTCATCAATACAATGATGTAAGATGATCCCAAAGAAATAATGATGAAGCATAATATCTACCTCCAGAGAAAGAACTGATATTGATTGAATACAGACTGAAGCATGCTATTTTTCACTTTCTTCTTTTTCCTTTTATTCTAGTCTTCCTGTACAAAATGACTAACATGGAAATATTTTACATAATTGCCCATGTATAACTTATATTTGATTGTTTACTATCTCAGGGAGGAGGAAAGGAAGGGAGAGAGGGCTAGAATTTGTAACTCAAAACTTTAAATAAAACTTTAAAAAAATTTAAAAAATAGTAATAGCTAACATTTATATTATACTGACTATATGCCAGGTACTCTGCTAAGTACTTTACAATTATTATCTTCTTTTATCCTCATGATAACCTTGTGGGGTTGAACTATCTCCAGTTTTCCTGATCTATGTCTGGTCTTTGGACTCAGATGACTCTGGAGGAAAAAGTGAGGCTGTTGACTTTGCACAACACTTCCTCACTAAAATACAATTCTTTTGTAAGTCATGGCATCATCTTCCTAATGTCTTGGTCCTCTTTGAGAACAAAGGACAAACCACAAACACTACCCTGTGAGATAAGTGCAATTATTTGCCATTTTATATATGAGGAAAATGAGGCAAACAGAGAGTAAGTGATTTGTCCAATGTCACGCAGCTAGTAAATATATGAGGTTGGATTGGATTTCAGATCTTCCTGACTCCAGGCTCAGCTCTCTGTCCAAACTGTACCATTTAGTTTTTCATCTTTATATTCCTAGTACCTAACAAAGTGCTTTGTACAGTGTTATAAAGAAACTGAATAGGAATCGGAAGTCCAATTTATACCTGAAAAATCTCCACAATCTCCCTGATATATTGCTATCCAGCCTTCCTACTCTAAAAACAACTGAGAAGATTTAAAAAAATTCTAGTTTTGGTGGTTAGTAATTGAGCAATTTAGATGCTCCATTGCTTTCCAAATCATAATAAAAACTGATATTTTAAAATTCTTCAAATCCATTGGATATTCACAGAAGTCCGATGGGTACTGGTTGTTGTTATGGTGACCTGCCCGTGGTCACAGGGTTGGAGGGAAAATTCAAAGCTAGGACTCTCCTGGCTTCATACTATACATTACCTCTCTAGATCACTCCATTCTTTACAGAAACACCATAGGGTGGTGCCTATCAGAATGAATGGTAAACTATGCCAATGACCTCAACTGCTTCTCCTGGGCTAGAATTGAAATGACAGACTTCACCATGATGGGAACATAAATCTAGGATATTAGCCTAAGTATGAGGATTTAGGTTACAAATGGTTTGTAAAGAAGTAGAGATGTTAGTTATGTATCACAGATGTGTATGTAGATGTGCACTCTATGGGTTGCATGGATTATATCGGTGTGATATACCTTTGGCAAGCCAAAAACAATTTTGTTCTTTTAAGTGATTGCTCGATCTTTTCTACAAAGCTCTTTCCACCTAGGAGAATTCATGAACAGTTTTTTGAACTTTGGTGGTAATCTCCATCGAGAGACATGGCCTCCTCGCTGTTCCTCACACAAGGTAGCCATCTCCTGGCTCCAGCCATTTTCATTGGTGTCCTCCATGCCTGAAATGCTCTCCCACCTCATTGCTGAGTCTTGGATTCCGTCAAGCCCCAGCAAACATCCTACTTTTTCCGCAAGAAGCTTTTTCTAATTTCCCCTTAATTCTGTGCCTTCCCTCCGGGATCATCTTCAGTTTATCCTGTCTATGACTCTTTGGTCTATATCTTGTTTAGCCTGGTATATAATAGGCACTAAATAAACACTTGTTGACTTCACCTAACTTGGAGCAGCTCCACCTTGTAGAGCTGATAGGGGGAAGGGCTACCGGTCCCTCTCCTACCTTTGATATCCACCCTCTCTCAGTTGCTCACATTACTCCTAGGCACTCTCTTCATTATCACTCCTCCTTTCTGATCAAGACAGTGGAAAAGCAGATTGAGTAATCCTATGGACTCTGAAAACTGAAGTAGAAAATAATGACTTTTTTTTTGAAGAAAAGTGAGTTTGGGGAATCTAAGGCAGTACTAAATTAGAAGTGCTATACAAACACAGGGGGATGGACAAGATGGAGTTGGTTTAGTCAGTTCCGATGACCCCTACTTCTCTTTCTCATGCTCCAAATCTATGGGATTTTGAGGTTGTTCTCACCTCTGACCTCCTGTCTTATGATGACAGATGTCCTACATTTCTCTGAGTCTCTGAGGCAAGGCAAATGATGTTGTGTGGATGATGTTAGCCATTCCAAATCCCCTTCCCCCCTCATGCCTACTCCTGAGCATGTGGGTGTGAAGCCTACCCTCATCTCTGAGAAGTCCGCTGGTAATAAAAATGTCAGTGGAAGAAGGAAAGGAGGAGAGTGTTGCTATGACGGCCGTAATGGTAATAAATGATTTATGTCCACCGTAATGGTTACATAAGCAGCTGTTACATTTTAAAAGCATCATGCAAACAATATGAAACATTTATTTAAGTGGTTCTACACTATGGGGAATTTGATTTAATCAGACTTTATTTCTGTTCTCATTAGAATGAAGTCTGGCAGCTCTGGTAGGCAGCCCTCCCGTATTCCACACTGCTTCTAGCTACTAAAAGCAAATATTTTTACTGTGCAACAATTAAACATTTATAGGGTGCTGAACTCCCCATCTGTCCTGCCAGAGGAAGGGGGTTACACTGAAACCCAGTCTTAGAAATGTTTTTAGTGAAAACTTCCATCGAGGGGGGAATCAGAGAATAAGAATCTCCACTTGTTTATAGCATTTTTTGAGACAGAAAGAGCCAGGGGTAGACAACCTATGACTTAACCAAATAGAGTCAATCTTTACTATTTCAGACTGAATAAGGATAATAAAAATAACTGCCAATTACATAACACATCAAGGTTCGCAAAGCACTTTACACACATTATCTCATTTGAAGATAGTAAGGTCTTCATGATGCTCTCATTTGCAGCTTGCCATTATACTGATTGCATTAAACCTTGGAACTTCCTAAATAAGATCTCTAATCAGGCAAGAACTTGCAGCATAGTGTAGTGTTCAGATGACCAGACTTGTGAGGGAGATCTGGGTTTGAATCCTACTTCAGACTCTCATTAGCTAGAGGACAATGGGCCAGAGGCTTACCCCCACTCCCAACCTCGATTTCCCCTTATGTGAAATGAAGAGGTTACACTGGCCTCTGAGGATCCTTCTAGTCCTAGACTTAGGATCCTATAGTCCTGTGATTTAAAAGAAACAAATAGATTAGATGAAAAATATGTATATTCTACTTGTGCAACTGGAGGGACAATCTATAGAACCTATGCATCAGTATATGCATTATGGATGAATATTACAAATGGACAATGAGTAATTTAGGCCCAGAGTGGAATAAGAGTAAGAGAAGAGAATGGATCGGCTTTGGAAAATTGCAAACTTTAATGACTCTAAGCTTCTCGCTTAAACCTTTGTTTAAGGTTTTAACCTTTGTTTAAGGACAAACTTTTTGTTTGTCTACTTAAAAGTAGTATTTCACGATCTATTGAATGATTGTGAGTTATGAAAATTCAAGTGTCTAAGAAAGTTAAAATTGAGAATTGCTCAGAAAACAAAAAAAAGGCCATACAGTGGGACTGAGCACCTGCACACATATACAAGGCTTTAAAACAAGGCTTGTGGAGGTGCAGCTAAGGTGATAGAAGGGTAGGAAGCAGTACAGCCAAACTCCCCTCCACAAAACTCCTCCAAACAGGTCTACAAAAGGCACCAGACTGAAATCCCATGGGGAAATCCAGAAAAAGTTAGTGAGTCGTTTGGCCAGCGCAGCTTGTCATAGGTAGCCAAACAAGGAAGTCTGCAGACACTGGGGACAGGTTTGGGCTAGGATCACACTTTTGGGCACTCAAGTGCCCAAGGAGAGTATATGCACCAGAGGAAGGGGATGACCCATACCCATACTAGGGCACCACCAGACTCATATGTGGTAGGGGGAGGTTTACTGCTATGGAGACAGATGAGAACAGGCAACTTTCACAGCCACTACCCAGTTCCCAGTCATAAATCCATCACAGACTAAGAAAAGGACCTGAGCAGAAGGAAGGCCCTGAGTACCCAGGAAAGGAGGATGTCTGGAAGTCATCAGTGTCAGCAGTATGATTCTGAACCCAGAAGCAGAACTGAATCTTATTTCTACCATCTAGCCTAGCTTGTAGAAGAAAGATCAGGGCAGGAATATATATGACAGAAAATAAAAAGAAGGGTTGATCATATGGGAAGAATAAAGGATATCTGAGGGATAGTTCATAGGCTCTGTTTGAAACCTCATAGGATAAGGAGAATTTGAGGAAAGTATAATTTTAAGGAAATTTGAAGATCTTCCCTGACCTTTAATAGGCCCATGTGAGCTGCTTTGAGCTTCTGCCCCAGTCCACAGCTTGAGTCACATGGAGCCAATGATGGAAGGAGTTTTGTGGAACAGTTGGAGCAGGAAGAGAGAGTAAAGCAGAGCCAGAAGAGAGCAGGCAGAGCAGAGTGGAGCAGCTAGCATGAGTAAGAGAGGGAATTAGTTTGCCTAAGGAAGCTTATCTGTGGGAAAGCCTGAAGGTTTGGGGATGACTGTGCTTCCTTTATTGGTAATGTGTACAAACCTTGTTGTTACCATGGTGGAATTGACTTTCTGGTATTTGAGTAAATATCTTGGTTTCATCTTTGAGGAAGAGAGTTTATATTTTGCAAATTTACCTTGGAAATACACCTGCATATCCATAGCAGCTGCTGTGGGTAGCACATTAGTGCTACAAAAAGCCTCCAGCATTTTGGGTGGACATCCTGAGACAAGTTTATGGGAAGACATGGATAAGACTCCCATAGGATGGGCAGACATGGGTAGGTTATAGTCTACATCATTGAAAAGACTATCTACCTGGATAAAATCCATTGGAATATTACTATCCCTATTTTTCATCTGAGAAAACTGAGGCTTTAAATCTATTAAGTGACATGCTTATGGTCACATAGCTAGTAAGTGGCAAAAGTGGGATCAAATCCAAGTGTCTCTTGACTCCTGACTCAAGACTTTTCCCACTATGTCATGTTCTGTTTCTATATTTTGAATTCTAGAAGAGTTTGTTGTTGAGTTGTTTCATTTGTGTTTGACTCTTTGTGACCCCTTTTTAGGGTTTTCTAGGCAGAGATACTGAACTTGTTTGCCAATTCCTTCTCTAGTTCACTTTTTACATATGAGAAATTGAGGCAAGCAGGATTAAATGACTTGTCCAGTGTCCCACAGCTAGTACGTATCTGAGGTCAGATTTGAACTCATGAAGATGAGTCTTCTTGGCTCCAAGCCCACCACTCTATCTCCTGTGCCACCTGGATGTCCTATTAAATAACTAGGTTGTTGCTCAGTTATGACTGACTCTTCATGACCCCATTTGTGTCCTTGCTTTTTCTTTTGTTTGTTTTTTGGCAAAGATACTGGAGTAGTTTGCTATTTTTTTCTCCAGCTCATTTCACAGATAAAGAAACTAAAGCAACAATAATAGTTAAGTGATTTGCCCAAGGTCACACTGTTAGCAAGTGTCTGAGGCTAGATTTGAACTCAGGAAGATAGGTCTTCCAGGCACTCTATCCACTGTACCACCTAGTTTCCCCTGGAAGAGTTAGAAATTAATTTTAATTGCTCATGGAATTCTAGGCCTTGAAAGATTCTGCGGGGTTCTTGTGCCAGAGGTATCAACCATTCTTCTCTGAACCTTATCACAGCTGCAATACTCCTGAGTGCAACCTGAACCAGATTAAAATGTGACTGGGAAATATTTAACAAAATAAAATACAAATTCAACAGAACATAGTTAATGTTAAAATATGGTTTTCTATGTCAACAGAGAATTGCAAGGATCTTCATAGGTCTCTAGTAGAGTTTGATACCACTGACTTGGGCCAGCCTGTCTCTAGGTAGGCCAACTGTCCTAAAATAGAAATAAAAAGAAACAATGCACTCTGGCTTTACGTCCCTTATGGCTTTTCACGACATTGGGTTTTCTTTTATAGCTAAACTTGATTTCTTCTGCTGAAACTAAGACCATTTGCTCATTGTACCTAGTGAGGAACATTAACGGATCAGTCAAGTTTTCTATGAGGGCCCTTCAGAGACTTGAAAATTCCATTTCTAGCCTTTTCACAAATGGTTCTGAAATGAGAATTAGAATCCCCACTTTCCTTCAGGACTGATCTCAAGTGCCTCCTCCTTGTTTTTCTGTCATTTTAGCCACATCTGACTCTTCATGACACTTTTTGGTGTTTTCTTAGAAAAGATACTGGAGTGATTTGCCATTTCCTTCTTTAGCTCATTTTACAGGTGAGGAAACTGAGGCAAGCAGGGTTAAGTGACTTGTCCAGGGTCACACAGCCAGTAAATGTCTGAGGCTGGATTTGAACTTGGGAGGATGAGACTACCTGACTCTATCCACGGAGCCACCTAGGTGGTACCTCTTGCTAAAGACCTTTGTTGATTCCCATCTTTATTGATATGCTCTCCCTCCTGAAATTTTACTTTGAGTTTGCTTGTATTTACACACTCATTTACAGAAGATATCCCCTAGCAGAATAGGAGCTCCTTAAGAGCCCCCACTGTTTAGTATTTCTCTTCTTACCCCCACCCCCCAGCATAATGATTTGACTAGACTTTTAAAATCTAAGCCCCTTGAAAATAAGGATTGTGTCATTCTTTGTCCTTCTATCCCCAGGGCTGAGCACAGTGCCAGATACGTAGGAGGACCTTAAAAATATTTGTTGGTTAATTGGTTTAATAAATGTTTGCTGAACTGATTTTAAAAGGACCAGATCTCTTGTTGCACATAGAATCTGCAACATAAAATTCGTCACTCAAGGATAGTATCACAGTTACGTAAGGTTGAAAGGTTTCCAAGCACCTTCCCCACAGCAAACCTGTGAGTTAGAGTAATTTATTATCCTTCCTTTATAGATTGGGGAAACTGAGGCTCTGAGAGGCCATATAACTTGCTGGTTATCACACAACTAGTATCTGAAAAGGAGATTCTAACTCAGAATTCCTTACTTCAAATTCATCACTTTAAAAATACATACATGCATATATACATATATACATGTACATGCACATAACATGCTATTGAGACACCCATTATCAAAATAATAAAATATTTGTGTCAATTATTATGAGCTATTCTAGCTCAAAACTGCACTAAAACTTTTGGGACGCTCTATATGGTGTTTTACATTAACGATTTACTAAGTGTTGGTTTCCTAATTAAACTGTAATCACCCAGCCTTTTGCTTCTTCGTATATCTCACAATGCATGGCTCCATACTTTGGATTAGTAATAATAATAGCTAACATTTATATAGCACTTACTAAGTAACAGGCACCGTGCTAAGTCCTTTAGGATCATTATTTCATTTGACCCTCACAACAACCCTGGCAGGTAGATGCTATTATTATCTCCATTTTATAGATGAGGTAAACTGAAGCAGGCAGGGGTTAAGTGATTTTCCCAGGGTTACACAGCCAGGAAATGTCTGAGGTTGGATTCGAACTCAGCTCTTCCTAACTCCAGACCCAGCGCTCTAACCACCGTGCCACAGAGTGGTTGCTGCTCACTACATTACTTCATCAGTCTGAGCACTTAAGCGTCCCTTCTTGTGTTTCCCTTTCCAAGCCACAGGTCTCATTTCTAAATAGCACTCACTAATTAGTGATCTATCTGCATAATTTTTACTATACTCAATCGTGTATTTTCAGCTCTCCAAGAATATGGGAAAAATTAGGAAATACATGTTTTATGTCAACCCTGATTTAGAATAATTAGGAAATAAGTTTCACTTTAAAAAACCTCAGTTAACTCAGCCAAACTCAAAAAGAAGCTGCAAATACCTAACTTTGACTTTAGGTGAGAAAGGTGAAAATTATAATGACTGTTTTTATATAAAAATAGCTCACATTTCTATTGTACCTAAAGGTTTATCAAGTGTCTTCTTATGACAGTTCTGTAAGGTAGCATGATGATTCCCCTTTTGCAGATGTGAGGCAGGATAGGGTAACAGAGAGAGGGACTGACTTGAGTTTCAGGGCATGCCTTGGATTCAAATCTGGTCTCTGGCATATATTAGGCTATGTGACCCTAGACAAATCATTTATTCTCTCAGTGCCTCTAAGTCTATAAATTGTAAAACAGTTGCTAATGTGCACTGTTGGAGAGAGTTTCCTTATTGGGAGCACCCTATACTGACAAAAGAAAATTACAGAGGAGGAAACTGATACCAGGAGAAGATACAAGACATGGTTAGTGAATGTCAGAGTTCACCCCCCGATTATCTAAGTCCAGGTTCATAGTTGTTTCTACCATGCTCTATAGAGTCTATACCAAGGGTGGGGAACTGTAGCCTTGAGGTCGCATGTGGCCTTTTAGGTCCTTGGGTGTGGCTGCTTGACTAAGTCCAAGTTTTACAGAACAAATCTTTTTATTAGGGGGATTTGTTGGGTGAAGTTTAGATTCAGTCAAAAGGCTGCACTTGAGGACCTGGAAGACCATGTGTGGCCTTGAGGCAACAGGTTTCCCACCCCTGGTTATAGCTTTTCAAGGCAAAGGACAGAAAAAAAAGAGTAAACTCATGACTGATGATGGAGCAGGCTTCTCTTGGCAGAGAAATGATGGACTAGGGTGGCAGAATGGGACGTGCATTTTTAACACAGATCATGTGTGATTTTGTTTGGCTTGGAAATACTGATTTGTTACAAGAAGGGCTTTTATTTTTGTCAAGCTGAGTAAGGGAGGGGTGGGAGTGAGAGGCTGGGAGGGTAGTTCTAGTGATACAAAAAGAAAGAAAAAAGCATTAATAAAGTATTAAAAAATACTAACATTAGTTTAACATAAATGTTATAGAAATAAGTTTAACATTAATTTAAACATAAATTTAAGACCAAATTTTATATAATGCAGTAGCTTACAGTGTCATATACAATTCAATTTTTGTATTCTTTATCTATTACAATATTTATATTTGCTGCTATTTTTTAGGTACAAAATAAAAAGGATAGTTTTAGGTAAGTAGGCTCACCTCAGGGATTTTTGTTTTAGAGTCCTTACAAATAAACCCCATATCTATTTCCCTTGAGGCAGGTAGGAAACACTAGTGGCTAGGTTATTGGAAATGGGAAATCCTGATTTCAAATCCTGCCTCAGATACTTACTTATTTGTGTGAATCTGGAAAAGTAATTTAATATTTTTCAGTCTCAGTCTCCTCATCAGCAAAGTAGGGATAGTAATGCCTCCTAGGCTTTTTGTGATGATCAAATGAACAGAAACGTGTAGAGTGCTTTGTAAACCTTAATCCATTATATAAATCTTGCTATTCTTATTACTAAGTCGTGCAAAAACCTCCATTGTCAAAGAGCCACTAAATCAGACTGGTAATGTTATAGTTACTGAGAAAGGGCCACAGGCTGATGCATTTTTTTAGAGATCAACAATGTTTGCAAATACACAAATAAGATGGTTACTGCATCCACACCAACATCGGGCTATGAAACACTGACCAGAATCCTCCTGGTCCTCTCCAGGATTCTGGTTACTTACAATTTTACTCTCTGTGTTTCCTTTCTATACCCTGTGAAGGATTCTGGGTAGCTAGAGAAAGGGGAGTTTGCAGGATGTTCTCTTTTTACATCATTCATCCTTTTCTCTCTGTGGTATTCTGTCTTTTGGGAAAGTTTTATAGAAATGGTTTTCCTGGGAAAAGCTGCCACAAGATGGCAGTGTCTCAGATAACAGAGGCTCTCTGACTTTTCCATGGCAGGAAGGAATCCAGGACAGCTAAAGTGTGACTGAGCTGCTGGGGAGAATCTTAGCATCATAGCATTTCAGAGCTTACCTTAGAAAGGTAAGACCCCAGGGTGGGACCTGGGTGTAAGTGTGTCTTTAAGATCGGAAATATTTTTTTTACTTGTAACATCTTTCACTTAATAGTCATACAGGATATATTTCAATGCAATTTAATATATATTTATTAAGTATCTGCTACATATAAGGCTGTGTGCTGGATGGTAGGGAGATGAAGACCGACCGACAGACAGACAGACAGACAGACAGACAGATAGATAGATATGATCACCACTCTGCTTGTACTATTGTATAAGCCTGCTGCTGGACTGCCTCAAGTCTCTATCCACACCCAATCAATTAATCCTCTATTTAATGGTCAAAGTGATTTTCCTAAAACACAATCTGACCATGCCACGTCACTCAGTAAACTCTAGTGGTGCTCTATTTCCTCCAGACTCAAAAACAAAATGTTCTGCTTGACATCCAAAGCCTTTCATAACCTTCACTCCCTCCTGCATTTCCAGTCTTCTTCCACATTACTCCTAGATAGGTACTCTTTGATGCAGTGACACCAGCCTTCTTGCTCTTCCACAAAGAAGACACTCCATCTCTCAGCAACTGGCATTTTCTCTGGCTGTTCCCATTCCTGGAATGCTCTCCCTCCTCATCTCCTCCTACTGGCTTCCCTGGTCTTCCTTTTGCATCCCAATCCCTAAAATTCCACCTTTAACATGAAACCTCACCCAAGCCCTCTTAATTCTAACACCTTCTCTCTTGGAATTATTTCCTATTTATCCCATCTACGGCTTGTTTGCACATGTTAACTTGGTGTCTCTGCCATTAGATTATGAGTTCCTTGAGGACAAGGACTGTCTTTTGTCTTTTTTTTTTTTTTTTTTTTTTTTGTAGCTTCAGTGCTTGGTACATAATCGGTGCTTAATCAGTGTTTATTGACTGACTCATATGACAAGATATTTGTCAATCTAATATAAGCATACCAGTGCTGGCACTTTAGAGTTTGCAAAGTACTTTACATTCATTAGTTCCTTCTGAGTTTCACAATAACTCTGTGAGGTAGGTGCTATTATTCTTACTATTATTCTTAGTTTTACTATGATAAAACTGAGACTGTGGAAAATGACTGACTCAAGGTCATACACAACTACTAAGGAAGAATCAGAGGTGGTCTGACCTGGGTCATCCTGACTCCAATCCAGTAACCCACCAATCTACCCACTGGAATCCAATGATTTTCTGATATAGGAGAAACCATGTACACCAATGATTGTGATATAGGGAGAGTGGTATCAGAGTGAGGGAAAGATTCCAACAAAGTCCTGTGAGAAATCTGAGGAGAGATAATTTTCACTTTGGGTAGGACGGGGAAGGGATAATCAGATAAGCCTCCTTGGAAGAAGCAGCATCTTGAAGAAAATGAGGGAACTGAACACATGAAAATGGAGGAAGTGTGGTGACAGACACAAAGGATGACTGTCATCTATTCTCTTTCTCCTAACTGCTGAAGAAGTCTAAAATGCCTGCATCTAACCAGTTTTCAGATTTTGCAGCTTCGAATGCTATCTCTCAAATTCATCCCTTTCTCTCCTTCTCTACTTCCACAGATGGAGTTTGGGCACTCATTACTTTTCCCTTGGACTATTGAAACAGCCTAGACTTTGGAACTCAAAACTTAAAAATAATGTTAAAAATTGTTTTTACATGTAATTGGGGAAAAATAAAATATTAAATAAAGAATTAAAAAAAAAGAAATAGCCTCCTAATTGGTCTCTTGCCTCCAAGTCATTCAACTAATATTGCTCCCCTCCTCCTAATTCAGGTGTCCCAACCTTTTTTGGGCCCTGTACTTCCTTGACTTTTAGCAAAACTTCCCATTGCTTTCCACTCAATATAAAAGGAAATATGTTCTAAAGTTTATCCTGTGGATGCCATAAGCAATAAAATAAAGGAATTATTTTTTTCATAAATAAACTATTTAGTGCACTACATTTCCCAATTAATACTACTATTTCTGGAATATTTTAGCGGATTAATGCAGTTATTTATATAATAATTCATGTGTCCCCTTAGTAAGCTCCTTTGGTGCACTGGGGGTACAGTAGATTGGGAATTTCTGCCATAATTGAACTGATTTGATCTGTCTCTGTTAAAAAACCCCCTTCAATGGATGCCCATTGCCTACCAAGTAATGTGAAGTGTTGTATATGTGCACGTGCATTTCTGTGTGTGCATGTGTGTGTATGTGTGTATGTAAGAGAGAAAGTAAACATACTTTGACCAGTCTGTTGCCTCTCTTTGAACAGTCAGAGGAAAGGATAAAACTGCATATGAAAGAAGAAATAACTACAGGATGGATGATAACGTAATTCCAGAAATAGAAAAGATTCTTGATGACAAATTAGGTGATAGAATTAGGATAAGTGGGGAAAATGAGAGGGAAGGAAGATTTTCTTATTTCCTATGCATCTCTAGTGATTTCTGTGTTTCCAAACCTTTCATATTTGATGTCATTCTAGAAAGAATTGATGTTCTCCGGGCAGAGTGCCAGTTCTAACACTGATTAACTTTGAGCCTTTAGGAAATTTTTAATTTTTTAATAATTTTTAGTTTTCTCATCTGTGAAATATAAATTATAATGACTGTCCTGTCTCTCAAACAAGTTTATTGTGAGGACCAAATAAAATATTGTATTGAATTAGAAAAAAAGATAATATATAAATAAATATAACATTATTTTGTTATTGCTATTCATCATTATTATTATTCTTGGTTTTGTAAGGTGGAAAAAGCAGGCATTATTATTTTCCTGATTTTGAATGCAGTTATTTTATAAATGGGGAAACTGAGGCCTAAAGAGGTGAAATGATTTTTCCCATACCATACAGCTGTATAATTTTGGAACTGATTCTTCAGGTAGACAAGTCAGTCAGACCAAAGCATCAACAAGCCTGAGGACAGAAACAGGAAACTCTATGATGGAGAATGGCTTATCCACCAGGACAGGACCATCATCTCCCCCCTGCCTCAGGCTCCAATATAGGCAGCCCAGGACCCCTTAACCAAGAGCCCTGCAAGTAGCAGTGAACTACAGGCCACTAGCCCTGACTCCAGCCCTGCTCCTGACCCCATCCAAGGAAATAAACACAGGGGAGATGTGGTCTGGCAATTACCTCTGCTCTCATTGAAGTGCCCACCTCCTCAGCAGTCATGATGACTGAAGACCCAGAAAAAGTGTTTTTATCACCACAGTCCTTGTCTCTATGAAATGGTTCAATGTCAAAAGTGAATATAGTTCTATCAATCAAAATGACAACAAAGATGTATTGATTCATCAACCTTATTTCCTCTTTCCCTCTATCAAAATTGGATATATTTTCCATCCACCCCATTGGACCATGCAATCTGCCCTGCTGAACCTGTCTCCTGAATATTCTGTCCTGGACTGGTCTTGTTGAACCTATCTTCTAAAGTGTTAGAATGTAAGATTTTGGGGGGTGGCAAGGCACTGGTTTTGTTTTTCTATTTGTAGCCCATGCCCTTAGCACAGTACTTTGGGCATTTAATAAATACTTGTTCACATATTCATTCATTCACTCAATTCTGACTTAAGGTATTTTCCAGCAGAATATACTGTCTACTTTTCTCTTTTAAGTTCCCTGATGTGCTCATAAAGAAGTAATAGAAAATATGTAACAATTCAGTTTTGAGAGGAATCATGGTACAGTGGGAATTACGTAGATTTGGATTAGAGTCAGACATAGGTCTGAATCTTAAATCTACATACTAACTTTTCAACCCTGGGAGTCACTTAAATTTTCTGAGACTTGTTTTTCTAAGCTGTCAAAGGAGGATAATCATGCTTATACTTGATACCTCAACGGGATGTAATAAGGAAAATGCTTTGTAAGTCTGCTTCAAGAGCCATCAGAAATGGAGTTAGGAGTTGGGGAAATACCAAAATCAAACAAAGAGAAATACCAGGCTGCCCGCAGTCATGCACCAAAAAGATATATTTGAAAAAGACTTGTAGAGAAAGGGGGTTGCACTGGAGAGGTCCAAGAAAATTCAGGAGAGGATGTGGGATTTGAATTGGAGGTCAAGGAACCCAAAACTCTCCAAGTTGGAAGGAATCTCACCTACAATCCAGTCCAAGTTGTCTTTTGAAAAGAGTCCTTTCCCTGTACTAATTGGCAAGAATCATCCTGTATTTGCTTCATGACTGACAATGAAGAGGAATGTTCAGGGAATCTTCTGAATGGGATTGCTTTCACTGATTTTTCCTCCATTAAGCCAAGATTTGCATCTCTTGCTCTTAGTTCCACCTTCTGTGACTAAGCAGAAGCGCATCAATTTCTCTTCCATGACATAGTTTTGTGCTGCAATAGCTAGAGCAATGTGTTTGGAGTCAAGAAGACTTGGGCTGAAATGTGACCTTAAACTCTTACTAGCGGTGTGACCCTGAGTAAGTCATTTATGTCTGTCTACTTCAGTTTTCTCATGGGTAAAATGAAGATAATAATAGCACCTGCTTCCCAGGATTGATGTGAAGATGAAATGAGATAATATTTGCAAAGTACTTAGCACAGTGCCCAACATATACCAGGTGCTTAATAAATGATTGTTTCTTTCCTTATATTTTATCCCCCAGGGGAGGGCAGAGCCGAGATGGCGGAGTAGAAAGACATACATATACTAGCTTTTCCCACACAGCACATAAAATACCTGTAAAGAAAGACTCTAAACAAATTCTAGAGTAGCAGAAGTAGAGAACAACAGAGTGGAGGAGATTTCCAGCCCAGGGTGATCTGAGAGGCCAATGGGAAACATCTGTCACACCTGACATGGAGTGGAGCCCAACCCAGCCTTGGCCACATGGCGTGGCTCTGAGAGGAGGACATGAGCAGGCCTTGGGGGCAGAATCCCCAGTCCCAGTAGCAGCAGATTTGCGGATCCCTCAACCCACAGATGCCAAAGGTCAGTGACAGGATTTTTTCAGCTGGCTGAGAAGGGAGAAGGGCCTTCCCATAGCTCTGGCCTAAGGCAGCGGCTGCAGAGGCCACATGGGGCAGGTGGCGGCAGTTCCCACAGCAGCCCTTACAGCAGTTTGCATCCATTGTTGGATGGTAAAACCCCTGGGGGCACTGAGCAGCTGATTCTTCCCTCAGCCCTGTGTAGAGGCCCTGCGGCACCTGATCTTCATCTCACTCTGAATGGCAGCCCTGCCCCTGTAGCTGATCTGAATCTCAGCCCCCAGGGCTGGCTTGGCGGAACTGGAGAAGAGGTGGTTGTGAAGAGGAAACTCTGCTAAGATTCTGGGCACAAAACTCTCTTCTTGCTCCCAGACCAGTGTACAGGCTTGATTGTGCCACCTTGGAGGAACTGAGATCTTACCCTAGAGTATACCCTACTCTTGACAAAGGACCCAAAAGTCAAGTAACTGGTTGGGAAAATGCCCAAAAAAGGTGAAAAAAATAAGCCTATAGAAGGTTACTTTCTTGGTGAACAAATATCTTCTCCCATCCTTTCCGATGAGGAAGAACAATGCTTACCATTGGGGAAAGACATAAAAGTCAAGGCTTCTGTATCCCAAACATCCAAAATCAATATTCAATGGTCTCAGGCCATGGAAGAGCTTAAAAAGGATTTTGAAAATCAAGTAAGAGAGAAGTAAGAGAGGTGGAGGAAAACTTGGGAAGAGAAATGAGAGAGATGCAAAAAAATCATGAAAAGTGGGTCAACAACTTGCTAAAGGAGACCCCAAAAAAAGCTGAATAAAATAACACCTTTAAAAATAGGCTAACTCAATTAGCAAAAGAGGTTCAAAAAGCCAATGAGGAGAAGAATGCTTTAAAAAGAAGAATTGGCCAAATGGAAAAGGAGATTCAAAAGCTCACTGAAGAAAATAGTTCTTTAAAAATTAGAATGGAACAGATGGAGGCTAATGACTTTATAAGAAACTAAGAAATCACAAAACATTTTATCCCCTGGGTCTTCTCTTTTCCAGGCTAAGTATCTCCAGTTCTTTCAACCAATCTGCAAATGGAATTAACTGGAAGTTCTTTATCATCATGGTTGCCCTTGTTGACATTCTTCTACTTGTTTGTGGGCCTATTACTTCTAAAGTCTTGGATATTAACTTTCTCAATTTGGT
The DNA here is from genome assembly GCA_023548195.1 of Bettongia penicillata ogilbyi. Lineage (NCBI taxonomy): Eukaryota > Metazoa > Chordata > Mammalia > Diprotodontia > Potoroidae > Bettongia > Bettongia penicillata. Next base: position 10,102,017 of record JAJHZJ010000090.1, read on the forward strand.
CTAAGATTTCATTGGCCTTCTTGGCTAAAATATCACATCCTTGACTTCTATTGAACATAAAGTCCACTAAAACCTCATGTCTTTTTCAGACAATCTGCTATCTAGTCATACCTCCCATACCTTGTATGTATGTTGTGGATTTGGGTAGGCAATGGGGATGAGAGAAGGCATCTACATGGAGGGAATAACATGAACTGAATACACATGACACATGGAAAAGGTCAATGTGCCCATGCTAACTGGAGTAGAAATGCATGGGTGAGTTCCAAAAGATAAGACTAGAAAAGCAGGATGGAATGAGATGATGGAAAATTATATTTTAATAATTTACAGATTTGATCTCCTCAGCATAGATACTTGTTCTACTGAAAGAGATTACCATGCCCTCTTTAAAAGGTGTTATGGACTTCAAATCTGTCCTGTTACAGTTAATGTATTGATAAGCCTCTTTGAATTTAGCTAGACTTGTGCTTGGATAACCATCATACAGGTCAGCAGAAAGACTACCTGAGTCCTTTTTAACCTATTAGGTTCTTGTATTCTAGTGGCATGATCTCTGTGGATCCATGGTTATTTTCAAGACATAGTGAGGCATCCAAGGAAGATGAAGACATGAAGAGCACTAGAGTTTCAATTTCTTGAAGGAAACAAAGTATATTGGTTCTGAGTTTTGACAGTAGACTGGTTCTCACTAACTTCTTGAGATGCAGACATCTAGAAAGATGGATGGTTGACAGAGGCCCAGTGTTTTACCTGAGTCTGGGTCTGTAATAGAAAAAATAGAAAAAGAAGATTCTTTCTTCACTTTCCTCATGTATCTTGAACCAAGTAACTTCTACTTAAATAGTAGCAGAAGTAATAGGAGGTAGTAGTAGTGATGGTGGAGGCAGTGGTAGGAATGCCTAATATTTATATAGCACTTTAAGGTTTACAAGCAGTTTACATATCTAAATTTCTCATATCCTTACAATATCCCTATGCTGTAGGTGCAATTATTATCCCATTTTGCAGATAAGAAAACTGAGACTGAAAAGGGTCATGTAGTTATTAAGTGATTCAAATAAGTAAGAAGTAAGTAAGTAATTCAAGTAAGGAAAGATTCAAACCTGGCTCTTCCTGATTCCTAAGTCCATGGCTCTCTTTATTGCTGCCAGAAAAGACAAAACTCACCAGGAGAAAGAAGTCAAACTTCTCTTTGCATCTTCTTTGGTGCCTTGAAGAAAGTATATAATCAATAAATGTTTATGAAAAGGAAAAAAAGATCGCAGGTCTAAAGGCTGAAGTCTTCAAATTTAAGGAAGAGGAGCTTTTCTTCCCTCTAGTTATGGTATTTGAACTGCACATGGCTATTTTTTGAAACCATTCATTAGAAAGGAGAAGAAAGAAATGACCCAGCTGAGCCCTAAGGCCAGTCATGATTAATACAAGAGAGGCTGCTAGTCCCTGCCCCTAGCAGCTGGTGACTAACATGTTAATCACAGCTCAGGGTATGTAGGGTTCACAGTAGAGAAGCACACAGGCTTCATAATGTCTGAATCAGCCCTGTGAGTTGGTGGATGTTTATTCCCTGAATCAAACCACCCACTGGAGAAGAGAAGTCTTTATAGGATACTGGTCTTCTGAACGCTAAGCTCTAGTTGGATAAACAGTCCTATACAGAATGCTGGCATTCCAACTTCAGCAAAACATTACAAATTTCTGACTCTGCCCTTAATAACAATAATTTTTTAAAGTGGCATTTATGAGATGCGTTAAGGTTGGCAAAAGGCTTAATGTGTATGATCTCATTCGAATCTCACAATAGCCCTATAGTGAGATAAGTCAGATATTATTATCATTTTACTGACAAAAAAAGCTGAGGCTATGAGAAGTTTTGGTAGAAATGTCACATATTTTAGATAAGCTGAGCCTGTCCCTCAAGGGAGCAGAGATGCCATTTTGTTTCCCTGTTTCCCTGGGGTATAAAAGGCTAAACCAGTGGGAACTAAGGTCAGGTGCGTCACCTTGCCTCTTAGTTATATTTGCTAAAGCTGATCTTAATTGTGTTTTATGTACCACAGGCACTGATTACATTCTAAACCCTGAATCGATTTGAGGCTTGGACAATAAAAGAAGCCAAGAGACTTGTCCATGGTCATGCAACTAGTAAGCATATAACAAAATTTGAATAACAGTAATAATAATAGATGACTTTTTATATAGTACTTACTATGTGCCAGGTACTGTGTTAAGTGTTTTACAATTATTATCTCATTTGGGCCTCGTGACAACCATGCCCATTTCACAGATGAGAAAATGAAGGCAAATAAAGGTTAAGTGACTTGCCTGGGGTCACACAGTTGGTAAGTATCTGATGCTAGATTTGAACCCAGGCCTTTCCTAACTCCAGGTCAGCTCTTTTACACATTATCTTACTACCTTCCGAATAAGATATAGAGATACAGACTAAGTGATGCTACAATTATGTTGGCTCAATTCCTGTCTCTGATGTATAGTGGTGATGGGATGCTGGGCAAGAACTTAACCTCTCAGTACTTAGGGCAACTCTCTCTAAGGCTATTGAGTTGCTGTTGTTTGGAAGAGAGAATGCCTATACCAGGAGTTCCTTGGATCACTGAAATTATAGGTGTCAAGCCCTTCAAAAATTATTACTAACAAAAGTGATGTCTTTTGATTTGTATGCAAATTAGATTTAAGTGAGGCAGAGTTGCACGAAGCTGTTGGCCTCACTCTCTCTGGAGAGAGTCCATCACAGTCCAGTGGCAGGACAGAATCAAGATGACTGGTGATGGCTCAGGATACATTGGGTGATCTTGGCATCTTCAATGTCTGACCAAACTCTAAGTGCTCTACAGTGCTGACTTCAGTTACCTTCATGGCCATTGTAACAAATCATTCTCATTTGTCCATTCCACCAGGGGAAGTCTTCACATGTCTGGGGTAGACAGACACCTCTGTAACTCACCAATAAGTCTGAGACCCCTCAGTTACCTGGTGAGCTTGTCTGCCAGAATGGCTTACCAGGGTGTGGTCACTGCACATGCCACAGCTTCTTGGAGAGTTAGGCTCAGCAGCCTTCACACTAGAGGTACCAGTCTTCCCTGAACATACCCTGCACCCCACTAATAAAGGTAAACTTTCTAGGACAGCAGCTTGATCATGTCATAGGAATGTTCAGAAATATCAAAATTCCAAATTCCTTAGTCTAGCCTTGAATGCCCTACATCATTTGTCCCAAACTGCTTTTTCAACTTTTTCTCCTATCATATTTTTAAATTGTCCAATCTAGTCAGATTGTTCTTAAGATACCCCCTTGCCCAATCACATTTATGTTTCCATCCTTACACTTTAACTTAAACCAGCCCATCTCCTCCCTTAAACCTTCTCTAACCACACTTTCTTTGCAGAATTTAGTTATAATAACGATAGCTGACATACAGAACATTTTAAGGTCTGCAAAGCAATTTACCTATAAATTCTAGTTTAATACGATATTTTTATCCCTATTTTTATCCCTATTTTGTAGGTGCAGAAAGTGAGGCAGAGAGTAATTAAGTAATTAAGTGACACAGGATCATAGATTTAGAACAGAAAGGGACATTAGAGGCCATGTAGTTCAAGACCCTCATTTTACAAATAAGTAAGTTGAGCGTTAGATAGGTTAATGGACTTACCAAGGGTAACACAGCCAGTATATGTTAAGGCATGGTTCAAACTCAGATCTTCCTGTCTATCCACCATTTCATGATGACTATCATTTCTGTACAGCAGATGGGGAAACTGAGATATAGACTAAGGTGAAGTGAGTTGCTCATGGTCATGTAGCTTGTGAAAGGCAAAGGCAGGATTTGAATTTGATCCTCCTCACTTCAATTCCAGTGCTATACCACATAGCTCACTTATGATAGGTGGTATACTTCCTTGTATTAAGAGTTGTGTTTTTACATATAAATGGGGGAATTGAGATTGCTGAAATAGGTTGGCTTCATTCCAATCTAATTTATCCGTAATGGAAGAAGCAAAGAAATTCATTTGCATTCAGTAAAGCCCTGAAATGGCAGAATATAATGACACTTGCGCCCAGATATAAAGATTGCACCAAAAAGCTGAGACTTTGGAAGGGAAGACCCAAGTAACCAGGAAATGTCACTGGGCAGTGTCTGGACAGGACTGGGATGTTCCTGAGCCGCTGCAGGCAGAAATGTGAACTTGGAGCAGTCTGGTACTGTGGGAATGCAGCCTCCTGCTGCAAAGTATGTATGTCGATTGAGATCCAGCTCCAGAGAAGGAAAGCATCAGGTGCTCAAGAGGTAGAATAGATATGTACTAACTTGCAGCTCAGAGTAACTAGAGCAATCTCCTGTTGTACTCAAATCACAACTTCAACCACAGAAACCATGAGTCCTCATGAATATACCCTTGACTCCTAGACTTTTCAATACTTAATCAATGAAAAATGACTGTTGTTCATTGTGGAAGAAGACCATGCCATCAGAGAAATGATGACATGACTTGCACTTGACTTTGTTTTGAGTGAGGGAGGGCTGTGCAGGTCACTTCTCCTCTAGAGTCATCTGAATTCAGTGACCAGATACTCATCACAATGACTGGAGATGACCCAGGATGCACTGGGAGACCTTGGGCCCTTTAGTCCAAGGTATATTCAGGTACTCCCTTAGAGTGAGGTAGCATCCATTCACTGAATAGGCCTATTTAAGAAGTAGTCAGTGGAATGAGGCAAAGGACAATAACTACATCAGGCTGGGAAGGAAACAGCAACAGTTACTATTGATAATCACTTGGTATACATGACATACTTACTAAATTTCTTGAAAAAAGGTCTTGGTGGTGGTAAAAAAAAAAAAAAAGAAGAAGAGAAAACAAACCCTGGAAATTAGGGGAATTCCTGTCAATTGAGGAATGACTGAATAGATTGTGGTATATAAATGTGATACAGTACTATTTTGCTGGAAGAAATACATGGTTTCAAAAAGACATGGAAAAACGTATATGAGTTGGATCAGAGTGAAGTGAGCAGAACCAGAACAATTTATCAATAACAACCATTAACTAAGTTCCTACTCTGTTCCAGGCTCTGTAATAGCTGTGGAGATACAAAAAGAGGCAAAACACAGGACCTGTCCTCAAAGAGCTTATAGTCTAATGGGGGAGACCACGTGTAAACAAATACATACAAAGCAAGCAGGATAGATAGGAAGGGGTTCCAGTAAAAGAAGGGATTTTAGTTCGGACTTAGAAGGATGGGATACATACACACATTATATATGCATATATGCTATATATGCATATATATGTATATATGTATATATACATATACATGCCTATATATATATGCACATATATTGACATAGAGGGAATTTGTCTTGCTTAACTATGCTTAACTTACTTTTTCCTTTTTTTCCCTAATGAGGAGGCAGATAAAATAGGTTTCTGTTCATTTTTTAATAGAGAAATGGGGGAGGTGCTCCAGATGCGAAATGTAGCATGCACCTTTAGATGAGGTCACTAGTATTAATTTGACTTAACTGTTTTACTTTGTTAGAGGAGAACTCTCATGAAGTGGGAATAATCTATGAATGTATATAATGCAAAAATAAAACATATCTACAAAACTTAAAAAAAATCTTGAGATTTTAGTGGACTGCAAGGTCATCATGAGTCATCAGTGTGACCTGGCAGGCAAAACACACAAGGAGTTAATATTTCTTTTCATAAGCTTCATTAAGGGAGGCACAGAGGTGGTTAAATTCTGTTGGTCATTTGTTTTCCCACATGAACTACTTTGCTATTCTGTCTGAATGAAAAAGCTTGTTCTTTTATTTGTGGCTCTTATTTGCTCTGTGAGTAGACAGGGTTGTAACAATGGCAGCTCAAGCAGTGGTTTGGATAATTAATTGTCCCAAACATTCCATAGTGAACTTGAGAAAGGAGCAAGTAAGGGTGTTTCCAGAGCCAGAGTTTTTAGGGGGAACTCTGACCTCATGTGTATATGCCTTATAACTCTACTAGAATGTAAGCCTATAAGGTCAGATATCTGTACTTTTTATGTCCCCCTTATTGCCTAGCACATTACTTCCTGCGAAAGTGTTCAGGGAGCATTTGTTGGTTGGATGGCTGCCAAACTACCTCCTGTCATAGAGAAAACCTGGGTGGGAAAGTGGCTCATTTCTTTCAAGCCAGCAGCTCAGCAGGGGGGGGATAAATTGTGGTTATTAAGAGGCCGTTGATGGGCCTCAATAAGAATAATAAGGCATAAATCAAAGAATCAAGTGTTCATTGCTATCTTGAGAAGGTTTTGAAAGTTGCCCTTTCCTTTGTTATTTTATTTATAGTATAATGTAAAGAAATGTTAATATTCATGTGAAAAATTCAATCCAAATCTGTGAAGCACTTAAGTATTTACATGATTGGTCGAATGTATATTTTCCCATTATAATTTAATTTCCTACCTTTCAAACAGGAGTGTTTCATCCCCAGAAATATGGGTCATTATTTGCACTTAGAGATTTCTTATTAATCTTGACCTGACCTCTGTGCTCAATACTCTGTGTGCTAAAGCTACTCTTGTTTCCTTTTCACAGGACCTATTAAAATGCCCTTATTTTAATTGGTCCCAAACAGGAGAGGAGCTAAAAAAAAATATTGCCCTTCAAATGCCATTTAAGTTTGTAATAAAAGAACACACATTTGTTCCGTGTAACCTTATCCCAAATCAGGAATAGCTCAAAGGTAGTGAATCCAAGGTTACCACATGTGGTGATTGAACTTGCATTTGCCTCCCAAGGGCTATTCACCTTCAAGTTCCTTCCTGAATAAATCAGTGAATAGTAAAGAGTGCTGCTAGAAGATCTAGATTCACTTGCTGTTGCTGAAATCTAATGGCTTTGTGACCCTGAGCAAGTCACTCAGCTGTTCCAAGCCTCAGTTTCCTCATCTATAAAACAGATAATATAATAACATCTACCTCATAGGGATTTTATGAGAAAGGATGAAATGAGATAATGTATACAGAATACTTTATAAGTCCTAAGGCATTATATGTGTGACCTATTGTTATTAGAGCATAGAATGAGATGATAGAGTCATAGGGTTGTAGAATGATAAGGTTGTAGGATTTTGGAGCTAGAATGTACCTTAGAGATCATCAAGTCCACATAGGGACATTAGTGAAGCTATCAGAGGTCTGGGGGTTTGGGGGGGAGTGGGAGGCTATGTCTTAAAGATTTCTCTGATTAGCAACTTCCCTGAAGTAAAGTCAGTGATGAGGACTGCGGAGGAAGCAGAGGAGGGAGTAGATGAGGAAAAGAATGACTGAGGCTGGGAGGACATGGCACCCAGGATTATAAATAATAAATGACAAGACACAATTGTGTTTTCCGTCAGTTCTTATTGTAGTCAGTGTAAATCAAGTATCCATAATAGGCTGAATGTAGAATTCATAAAAATGGTCACATTTGAGGCTACAACTGTAAAAGCCCCAAGATTTTAACTGTGTAAACTTGCCAGTATCTAATCAATATACCACCTCACCACAGTCAATAAATTGGATAAATTTTCCTCTGATAAAATTTAACCATGCGTTTATGAGAACTCAGGGATTTGTACTGGCATCCTTGGTTTCGTGACTTGGTAACTCCTGGGAGAGATGATGTTTATAGACAAGACACATTCTTCTTCCATCCCTTCCCTCTTTAGTAAAAATGGTCTCCCCTAGTGACAAATATTTATTAGGTCGTTCATGTACTCTTTTTCAATTGAGAACTTCATGAAGTTTGTGACTTGTCTGTAGAGATTGCTGAAGGAAGAGGAATTAAAGGGAAATTACCTTCTTCCCCCTTATTTTCTTCCCTACTTCAAAGAAATTTAGTTTCCCCAGGTTACCTCAATGGAATTTGACCCCATCTGGAAATTATTCCTCTTTCTGAGGAGCCATATTTCAGTCTCACCCCTTCCCCCACCCAACACCATGGGTGTCCTTTGCTTTACAGTTGATACAAGTCTAGGTAATGTAGGAAACAAAGAAAAAGAAATGAAAAAAAATGAAAGAGAAGGTAGGAAGGAAGAAAAGAAAAAAGAGAAAGAGAAGAAAAGAAAGAATGGAAGAAAAGAAGAGAAAAGGAGGAGAAGAAAAGGAAGGGAGGGAGGGAAACTGGGAAGAATGAAGAAAGAAAACAAAAGGAGTTACTAAACACTTAATTAGATGTCAAATTCTATGCTAAGCTCTAAGGATACAAATACAGTAATCAAGACAGGCTCTACCTTCTATGAGCTTATATTCTAAAAGGAGGAGCCTCACTTATAGGGAAATGATGGTTAATGAGAGGTGTTTTGGTGTGCATAGTGACAGAGATGGCAAGTAGAATCATTGGGCAAATGATTCACTCATCCTTTCCACAGGATAATTGTATTGATTTGATTACTGTTCCCAGAACCAAATTTGGAAAGCAGAAGGAAGTAGAACACAGGAAAAGTATTCACTTATTGGCATGGAATGAAAATGTTCAGAGGGCAATGTGATGGAAAAGACATCTTTGGTACCTAGTGGCAATTTTCTAATAATCACAAAGTGAGCATGGAATGATTCAACTCTTAACCTTAAAAGTTCCAGAGAATTTATTCAGAACAGATATTTACAATTTTCTATTTCAATAAAATATTCCATCAAACAGTAATTCCACAATCTAATAACCTCAACTACTAATAAGGTCTATGATCCTACACCATCTAATATCCTTTTCCCATCTAACAAATTCCTTTACCATTCAATAATCTTTCATCATCGGGTAATATACTTTCATCTAGTAGCTTCCCTCCATCTAATAGTTTTCTGTACCAATTGAGCCATTTAATGACAATCTACCATTTGTTAGTGCTTCATCAACAATGGATAGCAAATTATAGTATAATTAATACTGAGTTATAATCCTCTATAGGTTTGAAGACTATAAAAATATCATTTAGCTCACTCTTGGTATTGTGGCTTATTCTTAAAATCCAATAAGATTGAAATATTGGAAGTATAACATTTTTAGTGTCCAAGTGGAGCAGTGAGATCAAGATATTCAACTACTATGTAAATAAGCTAAATTTCTATTCATGCTCCTGATGTTGGAAGTTGACATAGTAAGGAAGTGATTTATGCTACTAGTTAATAGTACCTTTCAGGAAATTTATTTCTAAATCCTCAGTGGTAACTTATCATTTATCCTCTCCAAATAGTACAGCAGAAACAGCCTAATTTGTTTTATTCATTATAATGACTAGTTTAATATTTACTTCACTATTTTGATGAATCTTTGGTCTCATCAGTTTGGGTCTGATATAGACCAGAATTAATTTTTTCTTTTAAGACCTGCCTGGTTCTTGTCCATTTTTTTTTTTACTATAATTGCTCCATAGAAGTTCTGTTCCATCCTCCAATTCTTTTAATATTTTGATTGTTAGTGCAACATTATTATTTTCTATCATTTATTATGACTAGTACACCTTTTTTCCTGATGTATGTATACCAAGACCAATATCATTAATGCATATTGATGTGAAGTTATTGAATGAAATATTAGTCAAGGTTATTAATTATTAATAGCCTGGATTTATACCTAGAATTCAGTCCAACATTAAGAAAGCTAAAAGGATAACAAACCAAATCAATAACAAAACAGTAAAAAACCACTTGACTATAAAAAGAGATATATAAAATGTCTTTGACAGAATACGGGACTAATTTATGCTGTGAATTTTAAAAGAATAGTAATAAATTAACCCTTCCTTGATATGATGAATAGTATGTTTCTAAAGCATGAGTGAACATTTATTTGTAATGGATAAATGATAGAAGTCTTTCCAATAAGCTCAGGGTAAAGCAAAGGTGTCTATTGCCTTGGTTACTATTCTATGGACTTATAGAAATGCTAGCTATAGAAAACAGAGATTTAGGAAATAAGCAGAGGGGAAAAAGAAGCAGAAAAATCACCTATATGTGGAAATGATATGATAATTTTCGTAGAAAATTCTAGAGAATCAACAAAAAACTAATTGAAACAATTGATAACTTCAGTAGAGTAGCTTGGCATAAAAGAAACACACATAATCATTTCTATATATTACTAACAAACTTAGCAGAAAGAGATAAAAAACAAAGTTCTTTTAGAAATAACTACATATCTGAAAGTCAACCTGCTAAGATACACTCAGGACATCATCATCATCCCAGCATTTAATATATTGTGGTTTAAGTGTGTGAAATATTTACATACTTTTCTATAAATATGATTTCATTTTATTCTCACTGCAATCGTAGGAGGCACATGCTATTCTTATCCTCTTTTTACAGCTAAAGAAACTGTGGTTTAAAAAAAGGTTAAGTGATTCGTAGGATCACACAGATTAAAAGGGTCTGAAGCTGGATTAAAACTCATGTCTTGTGTCTGATTTCAAGTCTAACATTCTATCCACTGTACCACTAGCTCCTATGTATGAATATAATTTCAAAACCCCATATAAGCAAATAAAGGCAAATGGTGCCTTTAACAGTCTATTTATAGAGCCATGGATTGGTGCAGTCTTTCTGTAAAAACATTTTGGAATTATGTGGGGGAAAACAGTGACTAAAATCTTAATGCTTTTTTACCCAGAGATTCACTGTGCTAGGCATATGATAAAAACTCCAGAGTGGTCAAAGACAGTAATAAAGTTCCCCACATACAAAAATATTCACAATATTCACATTTTATGGTAGCAAAGTAAATAAGCATCAACTGGAGAATGGTTAAACAAATTGTAGCACATGAAGGTGATAAAGTATCACAGAACTATAAGAAACAATGAATGTAAAAAATTCAGATTAGCGTAGGAAGAACTGATGGAGAGTGAAATAAGTGGAGTTAGAAAATCAATATGCACAATAATGCGGACAATGCAAATGAGAAGAATAAAAAAACAAACTAAAATCCATGCAATTATAATAACCAAGCTTAGCCCTAAAGAAGGTTGAGAAAATGCACCTACTTGTCTTCATTGCAAAGGTAGGGAAGCAATAGGGAACACTGCATATCTTAATAGAGATGGTTAGAATATTTACTGGCTTTGTTGAACTACCTTTTAAAAAGTTTCTTTTTAAGATTTGTTCTAAGCCTAGGTTGCTGGGTAAGGAAGGAGGGAAAACTATATTCAGAAATAAATGTGCTATAAAAACAAAAAGCATCAATAAAAAAGATATAAAGGAAGGCAAGTAATAGGAAAGAAATCCATTGTTAATGTAACACAAATATAATAAAAAAATCACAATGTGACTACCTACATTAATTTTCAGCTTTAGTATCATAACAATGAAACTACTGAGAGGTTACTATATAGAACCAGACAGAATATTAATTTCGTTTTGAGGAACAAAAGGGTAACAATTTTGAGGAAAACAATTAAAAAGTAAGAATGTAGGAGCCTAGTATTACCAAATAAAAGAAGTAACTATAAAAACATTATTTAGCAGTGGTAACAAAAAATAGAAAAGTGGATTAGAAAAACAGACTAGGTAAGCAAGAGCTATAACAATAAACCATATTAATAATTAATAAGTGCTTGATAATTCCAAAGATCCCAATTATAGACTAAGGATTTTTCTTGGAAAAAAATTTCTGAAAGTCCAAGAAAGTAAGTTGGGGGGGAGGAAAGTTAGACCAACAGTTGTTGACTTATATCTTTGAATTCCCAGTGGCTGTCACATAGTAGGCACTTAATATATGATCATTGTTTGATTGATTTAGTGATACATCACATTACAGGATGTAAAAACAAAAAGATCACATCATAATGTTGTGAAGGTATGGTTGGTGGGGGAGGGGGATTCTTAACAAAATAGAGAATAGAGAAAATCAGAAAGCAAAGTAGATAATTTCATTGCATAAAATCGAGAAAAAAATTAGACATGAACAAACGCAACTAATTACGTAAAAGAATAAAATGGGAAAGAATCTTTACAGCAAATATATCTAATAAAAGTCTCATGCTCAAGGTATATAGAAAAATGCTAAAAGTATATAGAACAAGAACCATTGGTTGAATGAGAAAACAGTTCTTATGCAGTCAAATATGAATGAGGGTAGCTAGGTGGTGCAGTGGATAGAGAACTGGGCCTGAAGTCAGGAAGATTCATCTGCCTGAGTTCAAATCTGGTTTCAGACTAGCTGTATGACCCTGGGCAAGTCACTTAACTCTGTTTGCCTCAGTTTCTTCATCTGTAAAATGAGCTGGAAAAGGAAATGGCAAACAATTTCAGTATCTTTCCCAAGAAAACCCTAAAAGGAATCATGAAGCATCAGACATGACCGAAACAACTAAATATCAACAACAAAAATGAATAGGTAATTTTCATTCTTTTTTTTATTCTGATACATAATTTATTTTTCAATTCTTAACATTCACTTCCACAAGAATTTGAATTCAAAATTTTCTCCTCATCTCTCCCCATCCCCCTACCCCAGGACAGCATGCACGCCATCCACTCCTTCCTCCACTCTGTTCTCCCTTCTATTACCCACCCTTCTTCCATTCCACTTTCCCTCTATTTTCCTGTAGGGCAAAATAGATTTCTGTACTCCACTGCCTGTATAGCTTAATTTCCAGTTGCATGCTAAAACAATTTTCAACATTCATTCTTAGAGCTTTGAGTTTCATATTCTCTCCCTTCCTCCCCATCCACCCTCATTGAGAAAACAAGCAATTCAATATGGGTCATATATATGTGTAACAATGCAAAGCACTTCCATAATAGTTAGGTTGTAAAAGACTAACCACATTTCCCTCTGTCCTATCCTGCCCTTCATTTGTTCCATTCTCTCCCTTGACCTGTCCTCCCATAATAATGGTTGCTTCTGATTATCCTTTTCCCCAATTTGCTGTCCCTTCTATTATCTTCCCTCTCCTATCCCCTTCCTCTTGTCTTCCTGCAGGGTAAAATAGATTTCCATATACAACTGAATGTGTGTTATATGAATAGGTAATTTCCAAAAGAAGATATGTAGACTATCAACAAATATATTGAATGTTCAAAATTAAATAATAAGAAGAAAAAGGCAAATTAAAACAGTTCTGGGTTTTTGCTTCGGAACCTATCATGACGACTGGCAAAAATGAAAAAAAGAGAAAATGGTAAATATAAGAGGAACCCAGAGAAGACACACACACTTATTCAGTAGAACTATGGTGTGGTTGAACCATTCTGGAAGACAATTTAATTTAATATTTAAGAAGTCACCACACTGGTTCTACCCTGTGACCCAGCGTACCACAGCTAGAAAGAGTTAAAGAGGGAACAGTCTCCTATGTACATTTTTTAAAAGTTTAAATAAAAGCAAATCTGATCTGTTTTATAGATGCTTTTGTGTTTACATCTCAATCATTTTGATTCCCTTTCCATATTGAACTTCCCCTTGTGAAAAACAAAAACAAGAAGAAAAATCTGAGTTAATATTCACATATGACAATTAATGGATTATTCTCTATTAGCAGTCCCTTAACTCTTTACTGTGAAGGAGTTAGGTTTCTTCTTCTATTCTCCAGGATCTTCACTGGTTATGCAAATACTCAATTTCATTGCTTCCCAGGGAGCATTTAATTTACATTGTAGTCCTTATGTATATCATATTCTTGGTTCATATTCTTTTCTCTTTCAGCTCATACAAATTTTGCCGTTTTTCTGAATTCCTTACATTTATCATTTTTTACTTCTCAATAACTTTCTATTTTATTCACATACCACAGATTTTCCAACTTTCTTCAGTTAATTAGCACCTACTTTGTTTGCACTTCTGTACCAGCACTGTGTGCGGTTATGAGTAGTGTGGTATTTGGAAGTTGGTTTGTTTTTGACTTCTTTGGATGCGTACACTCCACAGAGGGACCAATAGGTCAAAGGTATGGATAGTTTTATTATTTTAATTGGATAATTTCAGATTGAAATCCAGAATGAGTAAATCATTCAAACAATCATTTTTACTAATAATTGTCAGACTTGTTTTCTCACAGCTTTTTTAATCATCTTTGCCAGTCTGTTTGATGTTAGAGAAAACATCTGGATTGTTTTAATATGGTTTTTTTGTTTGTGTTTTTTTTTTATTTTTCTATTTTCTACTATTAATGATTTGGAACATTTTTCTTATGTGGATGTTTATGGTTTCAGCACTTCTTGGGAAAACTTTATATCTTTGACTATCTATCTGTAAAGGAGTGCTATATATTTGTGTAAATCCCTTGTGTGTTTTGGATTTTAGAATTTTTTTCAGTGATATGTGATGCAAATATTTCTCCTATTCTATTTTCTTCTTAAATTCTGTTTTCAGCGATTTTGTTTATGCAAAAGCTTTTTAGTTCTATGAAGTCAAAAGTATTCATAGGTCTCTATTTATAGGGAAATGGAAGAGGGAGAGAAAAAGAGAGATTTTGCTGATTTGAGAAAAGAGGGAACAGTCATAAGCAAGGTGAACCAAATGGAGCTTTGTCTCTGGGTGCCAAATTAAGAGAGTATTGAAAGCACTTTCAGTCCTTAAAGGGCAGAGAAAAAACAAAAGTTATTACCTCATGAGTAAGCAGAAATAGGAAAGCCTGGAAACCACCAACTGTCCTATTTTCTTCCTTCCCTTGCTCCACCCTAGTAGGATCCTCTCAAGTCTGCAAGTGGGGAGAGTGGAACCTTTCCTGCCTCATCAGTGTCATTTCTGCAGCATTGTAGATTCAAAAGTTAATTTGAAAGAATATTCTGTTCCCCTTTTCTTTGGTATAATTCATGCTTCCTTGGGTGTAAAATATAGCTAGATTTAGTTATGATGGGGAATTATTAGTTATCTGGTCAGACAGAGAAACTGAAACACCAAATAAGGCAGAAAAACTACATATAACCAAGCATTATATCAGAAAATGAATGGTAAATAATGCCTGCTTTTCTCTCAATATTTCCTTATTGACCTCCTATAAACAGTCAGAAGCCACCGGTGATGAAGGAACTTGGATCAAGGGCCAGTTCCTCGTATATTCCATATTAGGTTTCTGCTTCCCATCCACTATCCACTGACAGAGGGTACAGCATAGTAGATGAAGCCTCACAACCAAGAAGAACTAGGTTTAGATTCCACCTCTGACACGTTACCTTTATGAACACGGACAAGTCACTTAACCTCTTACTGCTCTCTAAGACTATTAAGTTACAGAGAAGATGCCTACCTGCACTGGTAGAAAGAGATTCTTCAACTAGGATTTGCCTCTAACAATGAAATTACAAATGCAGTCCCCATCCTTAATTCGCTATTTCTGCTTAGTTGTTATTTGGGATTTGATGAGCTGAATGACTTATTCTTGGGGACTTTTAATTGCATCTCCCTTACAGAGTAGGGGTCCTTATTTTTTTATGTCCCTTAGATTCTAAGTCCCTTGAGGGCAGGGATAGTCATTTGTCCCTTTTCGTATCCCCGGTGCTTCTCACAGTGTTTGATAGTAGTAGGCATTTAATATATGTTTATTGATTAATGGGCTCCTCTGAAAATCTAGTGAAACTTAAGGGCACCTTCTCAGAAGGATGCTTTTAAATAATTAAAAGAAGCACTAAAATTTAGCTAAAGGTTAGTGAAAATTAAATTACAATGTATTTTTCCCTTCCAAGTTTATAGATCCCCCCTAATCTATCCATGGAACCCTTGGGTATCCATGGACTCCAGGTGAATGATACATATAATAGATAATGGATAAGCCCATTAGTATCTTATCGAGAAGGCAAAAGAAATCTCCTCATTAAATCTCAGTATCTGGGGCTGTCACCCTACTAAATAAGTTGGTTTGGAGGCAGCCCTTGACATCTTCTGAAAGATAGACTCCACTCTGTATTCAAGCTGTATTAGTTGGCTTCGTTTTTGGAGAAGATGAACTCTTCTTAGGGTAGTCATCCCTTTTCACTGCAAAGAGCTTTACTAGAAAATTTAGAGCCTCTCGTAACTTTTCTACTTCTAGAGACATCTTGAGAATACAATGAGTTTCGTAGGCTAGGATAGGAAAGAGATGCGCCCTTGTCCTCCCACCATAAAGCCGACCATGATGGCATTTTAACAGAAACATATGACAAAGCTACATGTATTTTCATGTTTCCAAGAAGATTCAGAGGGTATCTCTAGCCTCAGGAATGGCATGGTTTGTTCAAGACCCCAGAGATCTGGCCTTCTAGCCAGAGATGAGGTGACATGAAATGATTTGGTGACAGAGCTAGGGCTTGATAAAGTTCATATTTCTTCTCTCATACTACTGAACCATTCAGTTAAATGCAATACAATTCATCAAGCATTCGTTAAGGGCTTATTAGCTATCAGGGACTGTGCTGGATAATGGGGATGGAAAAACAAAAGTGAAAGAGCCACCTTCAGGGAATTTACACTCTATTAGGAAGAAACAACAACATAGTATAGAAAATTAAATGAAAATATATACAGGACGGAGGATACAATTCTAATGCGAAGGGAAGCAATTTGCTTCTGAATTTGTCCAAAGTCTTGAATAATAATAATTAAGTGAATCAGTAAATGGTGTTGGATAATGATGCCTAAGACCAGAATACTTCTCCAAAATAGACTGGATGTATGTTTATTATACGAGGCTCCTAAGCAAAGTGTACAGGGACGCCAACCACTTCTGCTTTATTCTCTATTGATCTAATGCAAGCATGCAGAGGACTCATCCTAGTAATTTCTAGCTGAGTCTTATATAAGATGACATGCAGAAAGGCAAGCCTCCTTTTCTCTACTCAAAGCCATTCTGTTGGAGAAATAAGTAGAAAATTCATCTGGCTTGGTGATAAAGACACATTTCCAACAGGATTTCTAGATTTCTCAAGGTCAGACCAGAAGATGCAAAGACTACTACCCTTTAAAACTTAACTAGATCTTTAATTAGGATGGGGTGAATAGGACTTTGTCTCAGGGTGCTAATATCACTTGAAGTCCTTTAGGTGAATAGAAACAAAAGAAATTTGTATATAGTTAGCAATTAATACAGGAAACTACTATATCCTGACCCTCTCCCCCACAATTCCCTGCTTTCTCCTGTAGAACTGACTCCCCAAAATGGGTTTGCTCTGGTATCCTGGAGTCTCTTTCACCTCAATAAAGCCAATGTTCTCTATATCATTTGAAGATATGTTCCATGCTCCATGCCTCAGGAGTGGCCTGTGGTACATCCCCCTGGTGCAATAATCCATAGTTATGACTCTGATTTTCAATTGAAACAATTATAGCCCAAACCTCACCACACTTTATAAAAAAAGGAAACCTCTCCTCTCTCCATCATTGTCTGCCATCTTCTCTCCCTGGGCCCTTTAAGCAGAGATCCCCATGCTGCTCTATTTGGAGAATGCCTCACTGTGGATGATTAATCCTCCCTATGGTGAAAGCAGAGTTCAAAGCAATCTTGTTAACTCCCAGAGAAGTGGCTAGTGAAGCAAATAATGGAGTTTCATCCTGCAAGTCAATTTAGACCTCCCAGCAATGTAAAATCAATCTTATTATTTATGGATGACAAATATACATTTTCATTAATGTGTAACAGAAGGAATTAAAAAGCTTCTCTCTGCCGTTGTGTATCTTTTAAAATTCCTTGCAGAATGTAACTTCTGGGGACACCCTGAAGGAGGCAGGAAAGTCAGTTTGCAAGAACAATGAACATCTCTATTTGGGATCCTTCCAGGGTCTTGATCTCTAGAGGAATAAGTTGTCCTGTGAGCTTAAATGTCTCAAGTACAAGTAACTCTATTTAGGAAAAAGAACCAATCAAATTATGGGTGTACTGAAGTTGAAAGACCATTGATCAGATGACTTGGATTCTGGTTTTGGTCATGCTAATAGTTGGATATTGCAATGAATGAGTTGGGATTACCAGATGGAAGCATGCTCTTCTTGCTCTGACATTCTGTATCTTACCCTCTTCATAACTGACTCTCTATATGTATACATATAGATGCACACACACAAACTTATAAATATGTATACACATATACACTTATACACATATACATGGATAGAGAGTTGAGTTTGAAACCAAGGCTACCTGCATTCAAGTCTCACTTTGATATGGCCCAGCAGTGTGACCCAAAGCAAGTGACCAACCGTCTAAGTGCTCTGAGCAACTCTAAGACAGTCATTTGCAAAGACAGCGAAGACCTGCACTTGTAAAAGGGAATTTCCCTTTACCAATGGATCCCAGATCCAGTGCCTATCCCTCTAATGATCTTTGGTGATCCTAGGTCGTCCAAGATGACTTTTTTGCAAATGCACGTAATGTTATAAATTACGGTAATGCAACAGACACTCCAATAGAGTTGGTGCATCAGTAGAGATGTCTTGGACAGATGATGAAATGTGTGATAAGATGGGTCAGAACTGAAGAGGAGATAAGGCTGGATTAACTTCAGGAAATTACGTGGTGTTTTTGGTGCCCATCCTGAAAGAAAGATGTTCTGATGGGGGAGACAAAACATCTTGACTCTCCAGGTCTTAGCTCAATGTCTGCTGTGCAAGAACCACTAAATATTTGTTGAATGATTGTCTCTGAGATTTTTTTTATCACTTTAAAAGGGTTTGTGCTTTGTTTGCTAATTTATTTTATTTTATTTTTGATGCTGCTGCAGCCTTGACTGACTAGGCACATGGCTGATAGATAACTTCCACTGTGTCTGAATCTGAGAAATAAATACATGTGTCTGAATGCATAAAAAGAGTATCACAATACAGAGTGTGTACTAGCAGTGTTAAGACGGGCCAGTCGCAGCTGCACTACAGGCCACCTTCCACTGGCTTCAATTTCCCTAAAAATGTGGGAAGACATGATTGAGAAGATATCTGCAAAGTCCTAGGTACAAGGTGGACTCCAGACAAAGTGGAGCAACATCCTAGATAATCCATTAACCACATCTCTTCCTCCTTCTCCCTTTCTCCCACCACACACACACACACACACCCCATTCCCAAATTACTGGCCAGACAACCTTGATGTCTCCACCATCCGTCATACCATTTCAGTGGATCCTCATCTAGCAAGTCTTCTTGGGATCTTTTCCAGGTCTATGACATCTTTATCCAAGTTCACACACTGGATCAGCAAGCAGCAATCCCAATGTGTACAGCTGTTATCACATGGGAGATAAGCTCAACAAACTAATTGCAACAGGCAAATATGGACTGAAAAGTTTTACCTTTTCACTGTTATGTCCAATAAACAAGCAGTTTGGTCTCCTATTAATATGTTCCAATTAAGAAAAGGGGGGAGCAGGAACAAATCAGTGTAGAGAGTTAACAACTGCTTTCATTTCACAGCTCACTGACTCCAAAGAGGCTGGAGGAATGAGGTTGGCTCATTAAGCCGGGATGCTGTGTGATCTCTGCCTCCCTGCTAGACCATTTGGAGGGTCTCCAGGATTTCTGGTGAGATTGCTTAGGAAAGGAGACTACTGGGATCACCTTGACCAACCTTCTGAAAAAGTCAACACTTATTAAGCAATTACTGTGTACTAATCACTAGATACAAAAACAAACAAGACCAAAAATATTCTCTGCCATTAAGAAGCTTATATTCTAACAATGGAAGACAATACATAAAAAGGAGATAGGAAGGAGAGGGAGTGGGAGAAGGTACCCAAGCCAGGCGTGGTGGTGAAGTCCAGAGAATAAAGCATGGCTGGTTTGCATCCTTCATCAAAATAGATCCTCCAAGAAAAACTCATCAATGAGAGAAGAGGGTGAGGAGGGAGGGAGGCAAACTGATACCAGGTGGTAAAATGCAGAGAGTGAAGCCTCAAACCATCTTATAGTCAGGAAGTAATCAGAATCACCAGACAGTCCTTCAAATATTCAAACATGATTGTTATGTCCCCTTTTTCTTATCCAGACTGAACTTCTCCAGTTCCTTCGGTCATTGATATGCCTGATCATAAATCCTTCTGTCCTGTTGACTGACCTCCTCTGAATGACCTTCAACGTCTTTCCTATAATGTGGTGGCCTGACGTGAAATACTATTTTTAAAAGTACTATTACTGAACTGAAGTGAACCCAGTCCTCCAGGTGTAGTCTGACCAGGGCCTATGGCAGCAGGCTCTCACCTCCCTCTCTAGCCTGCGTATGACCCATCTCTTGATCCTTCCACATGGTAATGGATCATTTTAACAGTGTAGGGACTCTCCAATAACAGACTTCCATCCATCCAAGTCTGTGCATCTTGTACAACTTCCGTCTTGGTTTTCCTGTAAATCCCTCCAGTGGTGGTCCACCAAGCTCCCGGGCAACCTTCTTCTTAATGTCTTATTATTTCATGGAAACCAGTGGAGTTCATCTATTAGTTATTTGCTTAGACTCATTTTTCTCCTCTAGCCTTATAGCCTTCTGATGACATCCTCTATACTTCTATAATATGCAGCATCCTGCTCAGGTCCATCCTGTGTCTCTTTTTTGTTGACTTTTGGATGGATTCAAAGAGAAAGAGACTTCAGAGACTGTGGTACTACATGATTCACAGCCGTATAGCACTGCCAAAAGAATTTTGATATTGATTTATTCATTCATTTTAAAATGAGTTTTTCATTGACATCTTGTGTTTCTCACATCATCATCATCATCATTATTCCAAGTGTTCCTTTCCTCTCCCTCCCCCCAGGGTGCTCTCACATAGAACAAATAGTTGGGTTTGTTTTTTTTTTGAGAGAAGAAAGAATCAGCAGAACTGATAGATACACTGAAAAAGTCAGAAGAGTTGTGCTTTGTGAGCACCTGTGGACCTCCTACCTCCACCAAAGGGTGGCTCGGGAGTGTCCTCCCATATCTCTTCATTTGAGTCCTGCTTGATCTTCATAATTTTGTTACATTTACTTTTAAACTTTGGGCATGTCATTTTTCTTTCCATTTACATTATCATTACTGTGTGTTCCTTTCTTGCCTCTGCTTACTTTCCTCTCTCTCTCTCTCTCTCTCTCTCTCTCTCTCTCTCTCTCTCTCTCTCTATATATATATATATATATATATATATATATATATATATATATATATAACTTTTCAGGCATCTCCGTATTCATTACACATAACATTTCTTACAGCACAGTAATATTTCATTAAATATATCTATATATTTATATCTATATATAGGCATATATAGGTGTGTATATCTGTATCTATATCTATCTAACTATCTATATCCATCTGTCTATATCTATATGTTCACATGCCTATATCTATTTATCTCTACATACACATATATCTATATATACACACATCTATATATACACATATATCTATGAATGTGTATATATATATACACGTGTGTGTGTGTGTGTGTGTATATATATATATGTATGTATATATGCTACAATTTGTTTAGCCATTCCCTGGAATATTGTTATATAAAAGACTGGTCTTTCTTTTAAGGAAGATGCAGCCTCTTTACCTCTTTCTATTCAATTCTACAGTTAACAATGTACAGGAGTCAGGAGGACCTGAGTTCAAATCTCACCTCAGATGCTTGACATTCACTTGCTGTGTGACCTTGGGCAAATCAGTTAACCCCAATTGCCTCATCCTGGGTCATCTCCATGGCTCTGGAGGAGAAGTGAAACTGGTGACCTTGCACAGCCCTCCCTCACAAAACAAAGTCAAGTGCAAGTCATATCATTTCTCTGATGGCATGGTCTTCTTTAGCAATGAAGGACAAATACACACACAGCTAACAATGTAGAATCTCCCTACAAATAACCTTGCCAAACTGGAGAAGTATCTGCCCTGGGGACCTACTGCCCTTGTTGCTGACAGTTTCTTTTACATCACTATATTTCATGGAAGCCCCAACCATGTTTCCCTTCACTCCTTACTCTATTTTTCCTCCTCACCAATCACCCTGGCTGCCATTTCTTCCTACCTCATTGGAGTTCGGAAACCATTAATCACGATAGAATCAACCCTGCCATTGTTCCTGGATGGTGTGTGTCAATCTACTCCCCTGGGGCCCAGTCACTATACCTGTCATTTGTATTTATTTTCCCAGTTTAGCATATAATAAGTGCTTAATAAATCCTTTTAAATTCATTCATTCTGTCCAAGATATATATAGTCATGGGCTTTATATGTTGTGTCTCTAGCTGTTTATCATTATGGAGACAGCTATCTCACTGAATTTACAATCCACTAATCCTCTCTCCACTCTTTTCCAGATGAAATGCTGGCTAGCCTCTCACCTTATAATTGTGAAGCTGATTTTTTTGAGCCCAATTGTAAGACTTTACATTTATCCCCGTAACATTCATCTTACTATATTCTATGTTCCTTAGAAAATGGAAGTAGACATTCTTCATCAGTTTGATTCCCATCCCCCTCAGAAAGTTAGGCTGAACTCTTGAATGATTATGGATATTATTTAAGAGTATTTGCAGTGGGCTTAATGCAGTGGTTACAGCATCATGTATTTGGAGAAGCTCATCATCTAAAGGGCATCTCTTTGGTTTCACCTCTGTTCTGAACATCCTTCAATAATTGCAACAGGGTTCATGGAATAAAGCTGCTTCTGTTACATCCTTTTAGGGTATCTCATGTTGTTCTAAAACAGATGTCTTTGAAGTCATATAACTGGCAAAAAGTGAAGACAATACAAGATTCCAAGGTCCTGCTAATTGTGGAAAGGATATATCTGTATCATTATAGATATCTATATCTACATCTATACCTATATCTATATCCATATTCATATCAATATCAATATCATTGTATATGTGCTCAGTAGTTTCAATCATGTCTGACTTTTTTTTACATCATTTGGGATTTCTTTGCAAAGATACCGGAGTGGTTTGCCATTTCCTTCTCCAACTCATTTTACAGATGACAAACTGAGGCAAACAGAGTTAAGTGACTTTCCCAGGGTCACACACCTAACAAGTTTCTGAAAGCATATTTGAACTCAGGTCTTCCTCACTCCAGACCTGGCAAACTATACATTGCACTACTTAGCTGCCTATATCTGTATCCAAAGTTTTACTAATCTTTGATTTCTTTCATAATACTATGTATTTATTTTATTCATTTAAAACGTTTAGATGGTCCACATACTTCACCAGTCAGCCATGACTGAAAAAAGATTAGGAATCCCTGTCCTAGATGCATGCATGAGTTATTTTCAGTCCTTCTTCTGTTGGTCATTATGACTCAGTACAACTTGTTTGCAACAAGTTATTTTCATGGCCCTATCATACTATCGACTCCCATTGAGCTTCCAGTTTCTTCCTCCTCCTCTCTCTCCCATTCTTTTTTTCAAATGCAGTGCTGGCTAACCTCACCTTTCCCACATCATATTTATGCAGCTGATTTTTTGAACCTAAATGTAAAGCTTTACATTCCACCTTACTACATTCTCTCTAGTGTTCTCGTTTGCCATCCATTTGGCCCTTTATCTGTCACCCAACATGTCAGCTAACCCCTCTGTTACAATACTTTAAAGTCTACCCATTCCTCAGAACAATTATGTTAGACAGATAATGCTAATATTATTCACCTCAACCTCCTCTCTACACACTTTTGTAAAGATAAGGAAATTGATATTCAGAGAGATCGCCTAAGTTTCCTAACTCCAATTATAGCATTTTTCTACTATGCCACACTTTTAGTGATCAGTCTTCACACTCTTACCCCATCCCAACTCAAATGTACTTTTACAGCATTTGATATACACCTAAATAGGAACTGTTTCATTCTTTGTACTTGTATCCACTGTGTTTAGTACAGTGCCTGGCACAGAGTAGGTACTTAAGTACTTGTGGATTGATTGTAACTAGTTACAGATGTTCATGAATCTCCAGGGGTATTAGATACTATTTCTGATTCCAGGGACTTTTGTAATCCAGCAGATAATCAGAAGGGCAGGGAGCATCCCGGCAGGCAGACACCTTCCATTCCTAATTCTGGGTTACCAAGACAGTGCCTCCAAACATCCTTCAAATACTAGATTTTGTTCTATAATTTTCCCCCTAGATTCTTTGCCCATCTTGTCCCAGAGATAAAGGAAGAAGAGGACACATTTCAAAGTGAACTGAGCACCCATATCTCCTCTTCTTTCCTCCGGAGGAATGCATAGCACAGCTCAGTTTCTTCCCCCCACTCCCAACCTTTTTTAAAAAATTACTTTTGATTTTCCCCCCAGACTTCAGAAAAAAATTTTTTAAAATACCCACAGGCATTAGTTAACTTCCACTCTGTGGGTACCTGCTCTCCTGAAATCTATGTCCCTGAGGGATGCTGGGTCTCATACCTTACCATGTATGGGCACAGAGACTGCTCCAGGGATGGGGAGCACAGGGGCAGTCACAGCTGGAGGAGCCCTGTAAAACAAAGCTTGCTGCAGGAATTCAGGCTGCTTCCTAGGGCAGGCGTAGGGGTGGGGGAATGGAAAACTTCCTGACTCTCCCAGGCCTTCCAAAAAGAAGTTATTCTCAAAGGTGAAGACAAATTCAGGAGCCAGTAGAGATTGTGAGTACTTCTCAGAAAACACTTTCTAAAGCCTGTCTCGCAAAATTGTTTCTCCAAGGATATTTGGGGGTGGGGGGAGGTGGAGGTAGGAGGTAGAAACTTTGAAAACATGTATCAGAGTATTTATTGGATAGAAGGCATCAGATGTGGATGGATGGGGAGGGCAGTGTTAAAGCAAATACATTTCCTCTCTGAGCCATGTATCCCAAGACAGCAATGGCTGAGTTACTTAGAAGCCATCATAACCATGTTTGTCATCAAGATATTGAGGATGATTTGGGGTTTAGGGGAAGGATGTCTCATTTGAGGCATTCTGTCCTGCCCTTCGGAGTGAGGGTCCATGATCCCCCAGAATTCAGAGAGGATGGCATCCCAAGGAGAAAGGAGAGACCCCATCCTGGTCAGAACGAAAATTAATAATGATTATCAGATAGATATCAGTATGAGAAGTCAGAGGCTTCCCCCTTCCTGCCTTTTTGTTTACACAGTACTTTCCCCCTACCCCTTCCCCCATAAAAGGATACTATTTGCCCTAGCAAGTCTGGCCAACTGAAATAGAAGATCACAGTGGAGAACATGCAGCCTAGAGCTGCCAGGAAGTCTTGCTATTCATGTCTCTGACTATGAACAAATTTCCTCCATCCCCATTCCATACAGTGAAGGGTTTCTAGAAAAGAAACTTAACTGTCTTTCAAATGTCACCTCCTCCAGAAGGCTTCCTTGATGCCAGCCACCCCATCCAGAAATAATTGTTCTCTCTCTGACTTAACAGGCGTTTTGTATTTGTTATTATTATGTATTCTATGTTACAGTTATTATAAACTTTTATATTGTACTGAATATTTGTTACATATATATCACCCCAACTAGATTATAAATGCCATGAAGACAAAAAACATCTTGATTTTCATTGTATCTCTTCCATTGCCTACCATAGTGCTTCATTAGTAGTAGAATCACAGATTTAGAGTCAAAAGTGAGGTAATCTAGTCCGACCTCTTCACTTGACAGATAAGGAGACTGAGGCCCAGGGAGGTTAAGTGACCAACAGCCCACGGTCATGGAGGTAGTGAGTAGATCTAGGTCCTCTGCTCCAAAGAATCTTTCTATATATCATAATCATGACTGATTGCTTTAAATGAATGACATAAATTTAGACATCAAGGTCAAGTGCCTCATTTTACAGATGAGGAACTGAGGCACAGGAGGTTAAATGACCCCCTCCTTACCCCTTCCCAGTAGAGTCACTGAAATCAAACTGGGAGGCAGAGGTTGTATTTGAAAATAGTCCTATAAATGTTCAATTCTGTTTATCAAACTCCTCTATTTGAAAAGAATCCACAGAGTGCTAAATATTTTTAAAATCTTGCATTAAAATCCATTTCCTTTTTCAAATTCTCTATTCCCCTTCAGGAATTCCCTTTACCTTCAGTCTATTGAGCGAATGCGGATTCCTGGCTGCCTGAGCATCCCACCCCTCTCCAACTCTGATCCCCTTCCAATATCTTCTGCTACTCATATTCATGCTTGTTGACTTTTCCAAATACCTTTCCTTTGTCAGAATTAATTTAGCCAGGGTCCTTGTCCATTAAGACTCTAGTTTCTGGATGGAAAAAACTAGCTAATCTAATAAATTAGCCAATGGCAATGGAATAATGAGGGTAAATGGATTAATGTCTTTCCTCCATGGTTCAATGGACAGAGTATTGAATTTGGAAGAGACAGCTAGGTGGTACACTGAATGGAGCGATGGATCCAAAGTCAGGAAGACCCAAGTTCAAATTGGGTCTCAGATACTTGTTATTGTATGACCCAGAGAAAAACATCCAGCCTCTGTCTCAGGCTTCATATCTGTGAAATGTGTGTAATAATAGCACCTACTGCCCAGGGTTGTTTTGAGGATAAAATTAAAAATATTTACAAAGCACTTTCCAAACCTTAAAGTGCTATAAAACACTAGATATGTACACACACAGGGTATGCCCAAAAGTCTTAAGCAGTTTTAAGCTTCAATAAATACACACATTCATATATATATATGCATACATATACATATATACATATATACACATGTATGTATCATGAATATTTATGTGCGTATATGCATATATACACATTCACATATAGTCACACATATACACACACTCACATATATGCATGTATGTCTATGTATTTGTGTATATAATATGTATTATATATAATTATATCATATTATACATGATACATGTATTTTATATATTATATTATACAATTCAGTAGTTTAAATCATAAATCCTTATAGTAACCGTATGGCCTTGGGCAAGTCATTTGATCTCTGTGGACCTCAGTTACCTCATCTAGAACATGAAATGGTTGGGCTATCTGGTCTCTAAAGTCTCTCTAAATCCTCTAATCAACCAGGTATAAAATCATGGAACTGTTATATCCTGGGCACAGAGATTCTCTGTATACCTAAGGAGATTGCAAGCTATAAATAACTTAGAGTCTTAACGTTGCCTGAGCAGCAGAAAAGA
The DNA here is from genome assembly GCA_023548195.1 of Bettongia penicillata ogilbyi. NCBI lineage: Eukaryota > Metazoa > Chordata > Mammalia > Diprotodontia > Potoroidae > Bettongia > Bettongia penicillata. The sequence continues at coordinate 10,129,070 of JAJHZJ010000090.1, forward strand.
TTATATTATCTCTGAGGTTGCTGACCTAGGATTTCCTTATTTGACTCTCTAACCCCAGGAATGACCAGACAGGTCTCAGAGTCAAGATGGGGAAAAATCTGGTGACAGCACAGATCCGAGGAGAGACCCGTGCCCTGTGTCTGGGCTCAGTCATGGTGGTGTGTTCTGCCATCACCTACTACATCCTGGGGACAACCGTGCTGCCCTTACACCAGAAGAGGTACCCAATATCTCTTTTCCCTACAATATCTTCCTAGTCTAGGAACCTATCTGCCTTATAATCTTTGCCTCTTCCTTCTCTACGCATTGGAGAAGGGACACTATAAAGTGAGATATGATGAGTAAGGCTTGTCTGGAACATTGGAACCATCAAACGAATGGGCTAATAATTGGCGTTCCCTTTCCATTCCCCTACATCAATCAAGTAGAGTCCAGCACCTCCTACCTCTCTCTCCTTAGGTGTTCTGGGAGAACACCTAATCTACAAAAATTAAAGGGAGTGAAATATTCTATTCTAAATCATATCAGTGCTTCTTAGAATCATAGAATTAAACCTGGAAGGGACCTCAAGGATCATCTAGTTCAACTACCTCATTTTATAAATGAGAAAACTGAGGCTCAAAATGGTCAGATTACTTGTCTAAAGTCATTTAGGTAGGAAAGAGCAAAGTTAGGATGCAAATCCAAATTCAAATATTTATACTGTGCCAAATTTATTCCAGGAATTTCTTTTTGCCCTTTTTTTTGGCCTTTGCTAGTTGAAATTTCTTTTTAATTGCTTTTTTATTTTACATTTATCTTTTTTTTAAGAAAGGAAAATTTTTACTTTGCAATGAAATGAATCATCTTTGAAAGAAGTAAAGTGGTCCTGTTCTGGTCAACTATCCTGATAGAATATTGAGTTTATAATGGTGACAGATGAGCTTGATCACATTTCCTCAGATTTGAAAAGGACACAAGAAGACATTTTCCCCAACTTTCCACTCTGCAGAACCCCCCTCTATGATGTCCTTGACCGATGCTTATTCAGCCTCTGAACACTTCCCACAATGGGGACAATACTATTGTTGAATGGAACCATTCTGAATATAACTCTGAATATAAAGGAATATAAATGTATAAGGAATATAAATTTTGATCACTAACATCTCACAAGTTATCTTGGGGTTTGGAGATTAGATTTTTTTCATCTCTATTTGATCATTGGTTTGTTTTTTTAAACTGGGGCAATTAACTCTTTTGTCTCATATAATTTTCATTTTTGATTTCTTGAAATATAGCTCTGGAAAACCAGACTTTGATAAAGCCCACTGGGATTCAAATGAAACTCCTTGACTATGCCTTTAAACCCAATTCACTTTGGCTCTCACTGACTGGTCAATAACAGGTCTCAGCCCAAGCCTCACTTGCTCATTGTTTGAGTTTTGATGGTTCCCCATGAGTGTGAACAACAAATATTTCTGTTCTGGCCAGAAACTCTGAGGGTCTTCCCCTCCCAGAATCTTTTGTGAAGGTAAAACTGGCCAACTTTTGCTTCAACTCTTACCTACCCTTTAACTAGTGAATAGCTGTTGCCTCAGATAAACTGAGACCTGCGAAAAACTTTACTTTAAAAAGGCCAAGGTCTTCCACTGCATCCAAGGCCATCTCTAGTCACCTATGTCTTTCCACTGGACTCTGAGGACTTTGGAGGAGAGAGTGAAGCTGATAACTTTGTACAGCTCTGCCTCACTTAAATCTAATTCATTTACAAGTAAAGACATCACCCTCCTGATGTTATTGATCCTCATTGAGAACTAAGGACAAACAACTGTGATGTGTTCTTCCAGAGTGAGCTGAAATCTGCCTCCCTCTGATTTATAGCCATTGACCCAACCAGCGATAGTATCTGCACCCAAGTCTTCTCTCCTGCAAGGCATCTCTCAGTTATGCCTCAAATTATATGATGGCCAGATACTGTTACCATCCTGGTCATCTTGTCTGGAAGGCATTCCTGTTTGTATTTTTCTAATACTCTTTACAACATAAGGGCTGAGGAAGTGCAATGAGAGTGTCCGAGACTTTTTGGGTCAGTAGTCTGTGGCCTCTATGTCTTGGGTAATGCTAAGCAACAACGCCAGGGGAAATTAGAAGCAAATAGCTGTCTCTTCCTTCCTCAGTATTATCAAGTTAAGGCAGAGGCTCACCTAAATCATGAGCCCCAAGATACTGATTTACTTGACATGAATTTAGAATTCTCCATAGGACACCTGTCTACCAAGATGAAACTGAGCTGACATTCATTTTTGAACTTTCCCAGAACAGACCCCCAAAGTTACGATTCAGATTCTGCTTTTAATTAGCTCTGTGATTTTTGACTTGACCATTTTCCCCTATCTGGGTCCCAGTTTCTTCATCCAAAAAATTACACTCTTGGACTAGATGATCTCAAAGATCCCATTTGATATTTTGATTCCCTCTCTCTGATAAACACCAATCAGTGGATCCCATCTAACTGCTTTTCCCCTTTCTACTGTGTCCAGTTGGCTTCAGAGGAGAAGATGAGACTGGTGACTTTGCACAACCCTCCCTCACTTAAATCCTATTCACTTGAAAGTAATGACATCACCTTCCTGTTGTCATGGTACTCTTCAAGAATAAAGGACAAACAATGAAACAAAAACAAAAAACCAAACAACTGAGAGGATACCTCATATGGAACAAGCTATGCATAGGTCCCGTTTAATTGCTACCGAATAGTGACTGGTGGTGGTTGGGAAAACTAAGGGAGTCAATCCTGACACAGTGTCAGTGGCCACCTAAGTATGGCACTGCTCTCATCTCTGCATATGTCCTTGTGTGTAAATGTGTTTCTTCCAGTGTATGGAGCAAGGCATCCATCTGCCACCTGATTGAAACAGACATAAGGGACCATGAGAAGCTGGATGGCAAGAAGGTCCCCCAGTACCCATGTCTATGGGTCAATGTGTCTGCCATTGGGAAGAGTGCCATTCTGTACCACACAGAGGAGACAAAAGAAAAAAACTGTCAGGTAAGAGAAAGTCAGTTTAGAAAGTACGACATAAAGAGGACCATAATATATGATAAATATGTTATCTTTTCTCCCAGAGAAACCAAAGAGCACCCCAGGAAGCAACTCAGGCAAATGTTTTGGAAGGGACCCTCTAAAGTCAACACAAAGAGGGAGTATTGAGGAGTAGAAGGAAGCTAACTCTGGAGTCAGGCTCAATTCCTACCCTGTGTGACTCTGGATAAATCATTTAACCATCCTAGACCTTAGTTTCCTCATCTGTAAAATGAGAAAGTTGGATGACATGACCTCTAAGGCACCTTCCAGTTCTAAATCTGTGAACCCTTGATAGAAACTCAAGATAGCTAAACTTCACAGAGAATCATCAGAACTGGACATAGAAAGCCTTGAACTGAGAGCCCATGGACTTGGGTTGTATTCTTTCTTTCTGGGAGCCTATATAAGGATGGAAAAATTCCATGATCTGTGTCCCATCAGTTCTATTCTGTCTCTTGCCTCATTTTCAGAAATGCCTCAAACCTACCAGCCAAAGGCATGAAACCATTAGTGCTAGGCTCATTTCACTCATGTGTGTTGGAGAAAAGTCCTGGAAGCATCAGGACAACAAATTTACTTCTGGGCCTTATTTACTAGACAGCTCTAATCAATTGACATGGGTGGGGGGAGGTTGAAAGGGAGAAGCCGGCATCATTCCAGACTCAATCTGGCAATGAAAGTGAAGGCATAGACACCCATGCTTTCCTCTAATAAGCTATCAGCTGTATGTCAAGCCAAACCTCCGGCTGGCTTTCAACAGGAAGTATTTAGAGCCTCCAGCTGATCATGACTCTACTTCCTATTCATGCATACTGGTCAATTACAGCTCTAATAGGAGGTTCCAAATAGGGTGATTTGGTAAGCTTACCCTCACTGCCTCTGCCAGACAGCTGCCATTTGGTCCAGCTGCTTGTTCTGCATTCACTAATTTGAGGAACATGGGAGGTAGGGTGGGGAGGCAGTTCTCAAAGATCAGCCAAGAGGGCTCTGCAGCAAAGAGCGGAGGCATGGGAGAGATACACTAATACCTTCAAGGTCCAGGACCTTCTGACATGCTCTCTGGAAATGTGGGATGGGGACTCCCAAGCCTCACTACTCTCTCCATGAGTTCTGGAGGTGATATTGGGACTATGGTGAAGAGGATGCCACTAGTAACTGGGATTTCCACAACTGGATTCAATTTGACTGTCCTGGAAATTGGGCTGAGACTTTAGTGCAATGAGGAAGGGCAGAAGGAATGTCCCAGGGGAGGTTCAGGTTTGACCTCCAACAGCACTCCTGGGCTCCTACAACTAGTAGATGCTGGGTATCTGCATAATGCATAGAATCTTCACCACTCCTCCTTATTGGACAGGATCAATTGCTTTGTAAAGGGCTCAGGGACATATTGTATTATGTACAGGTTTTTAACTTTTTTTCTATCATGGACACCCTTGGCAATCTGGTAAAGCCTATGGACACATGTTCACATAATATTTTTAAATACATAAGATAAAATTCATAGGACTGCAAAGGAAAGTAATTAAATGGAAATAATCCTATCCAAGTTCACAGACAATCTGAAATCTGCCCATGGACTTTTTGTAGATCTGTAGATCCCAAGATTAAGGGTTCTTGGTATAATGGAACCCTAGATTTATTAAGCCCCTTTCTTGAACAGCTATAAATTCATCTTTACACCATCCTGGAACAAGAGAAAGAGACCGAGACAGAAAGAAAGACAGACAGAGACAGAAACAGAGAAAGACATAGAGAAACACAGAAAGAAACAGAGACAAAGAGAGACACAAACAGACAAAGAGAAATACTCTATAGTGAGAGTTCCAGGGGGAATGAATAGATTTTTCCTATTATATGGAGAGGATGGGGACCTTAGCTTCTCTTATATGTGTCTGCAGTGGTTAGCAAGAATAGAGGCTTCATAAATACTTACTTACTTATAATAGCATGAGTTCACATTTCTATGGCATTTAAAAGCTTACAACCCTGTGAGGCAGGTAGTAAAAGTGTTATTGTCTCCATTCTACAGTTGAGGAAACTGAGGTATAGGGAACTGGGTACAAGTGGTCTCCTGATTCAGTGACCTTTCTGGTGATCAGACTATGCTCTCTGTTACCATTAACATAATGTTTTTTCCTCCCAACTTCCAAAATAAATTTTTCCCAGTTACAATAATTCCTGATTATAGTTCTGAATATCAAGACCCAGAAGGGTGAGCCCAGGTAATCTGAAGCAAAAATACAGGTGGTGAACTGACTCCTCAGTCAATCAACACTCAGGCACTATGCTAGGCACTGACAATACAAGACCCCAAATGAAACAATCCCCGTTCTTAAGGACCTCATATTTGGTTGAAGGAAAGAACATGTTCCTCTATAAATACATACAGAAAAAAATGTATAAAGACTAAATATAAAATAAATACAAGGTGATTATATTAGTATAAATGTGAAGTAGCTAGTAGTAGTAGTAGAAGGATAAAGAAAAGCTTCCAATACAAAATGGCACATGGGCTGAGTCTTCATCATCCTCTGAGCTTTTCTACAGGGCTTCGTTCAGCTGATACAGTGGTGGACCTATTCCTTCTTGTTTTCCTGGTTATGACCCTTCGACACAATGCCCCTCCCCCCAGTACTGAGAGCTGTTGGTGGGAGCCTTTCTGTTACCAGCTATTTCCATCATTGTAGACTTTCTCATTCTTTTCTACAGTGTTCTTACATCCCCGAGAGCTTGGAGGACTACCAAGAAGCCAGGACAAATGTGGAGACCATCAGGGTCAGATTCATAGAGCGCCAGACTTTTCCCTGCTACTCTGACCCTGAAGAAACTGAGAAGAGCATCCTCCTCATGAGGCTCTACACACCCCAGTCCCTGTTCAAGTGGCTCTTTTGGCCCACCTTCATGCTAACTGGAGGAATATTAATTATCATGATGGTGAAACTCAATCAATCCCTCTCCATACTTGCAGCACAGAGATAGGACCCAATCAACACCTCACAGCTCAGGCACAACTGAAATCTAGCCCTGCCTCACGCAACATTCTTTTTTACATCTATTCACAGCTGTATCTCTCTATCTCCATCTCCAGTCCAAATCAGCTACCATTATTTCCCATGTCACACACTTGTTCGAAAGTCTACCATGATTCTCTGCTGCCACTGGACCAAGCCTGAACTCCACACATGTTATGCCTCATCCTACCTTAACAACTTTCTTTTCCTAATACTCACCGTTAAGAGACAGCCTCCTGCATGGTCTGTCTCCTGAGCACCATGTTCCCCAAAATGAAATTGATTTCTAACTCCCACTTTGCTCATGTTGCTCTTCCCACATCCACATAGAATATAACCTCTCCATTCCTCTTGGCCTATGAAATCCTAGTCATCCTTCAAAGCCCAAGTCTTATTTGCTTCACAAAGTCTTCACTCACCCTTAGGACAGAGAAATGCCTCTGTTCTCTGAATTCCTGCAGCCATTGTGATACATAACACATGATAACAACTGACTGTATGATGCCTTCCATCACTCTCTGTTTGATAGAAGTCTTATCTTTTCAGCCAAAGCACAATACCGGCTCACCTTTAGATGGGGACCTTGCCTTCTCTAGTGTGTGTCACAGTGGTTGTAAATAGTTGATGACTTAAACTTATACTAGTTCCCATTAATAAATACCTTAAAGGTCTATAAACAGCTTCACTTACACCACTATGAGTCAAGTAGTGTAAATATTCTCTCCATTTTTTTTATAGATGAGGAAACCGAGGCTCAGAAAGTTTCAGTGGTTTGTCTATTTAGTGAATGACGAGTCCAGGATGTGAAACCAAACCTTTTGATTCCAAGTCAAGTCCTCTCCTCACTCTACCATGATGCCTTTACATACCCATGAACCTAAAGCATAGAAAGGCAAGAGCAAGGTGTGTATATATATATGTATATATATATATATATATATATATCTCCCTACTGGGGGAACTGAGAAGCCCCTAGCTAGAACTATTACAATGTGGGAACCTCCTTGTCCTTCCCCTACCACAGACCACTGTAGGAGGTAGCTGGTGAGTCCCTAGCTGGCACTGGAGAAGTCACCCTCTACTTTGCAAATCCCTGGCTATTCTTCCCTTTTCCTCTCTTTTCCAAATATTGTTCCTCCGTTTCCACTCCTCCTGGAGGAAACTCTAAATCACTGCTCCATTCCTAAGGCAGTAGTGGAACAAGATTTGGAATTTCCCAATTGCCCTATTCTCCAAGGTAGTAGGTCACTCTCCTTCATGCTCCCTTATTCTGCAGGACAGACACCTTGATGCATCTTAAGAACTTTGAGTCCTTGTTAGTCGTCCTTTGGCTGAACCCTCTGGTGTTATGTTGTCTCCTCTGGTTAGAATATGAGCTCGTTGAGGTCAAAAACAGTCTTCTTTTCAGTTTGTATTCCCCAGTATTTATCACACTGCTCAGGATACATTAAATCATTGATTTAATTCCTATATCCTTACAACTCTTACCCAGTGGATTTCCCTTTGGGTCCCTGCACCCATAGAAGGTATAGTTAGGTAGCTGAGTGCATATATCTCCATATTCCCTCAGAGTAAGCAGAGACAGGAAGGAAGACCCTTAGAATTATCATAGGATTCCTTTCCCTTTGATTGCGATGGAGCATCACCATGGAATAGGACACATTGAATATCTTCCTGGTAGCCTGGGAAATCAGATTTTTAGAGCAGTCCAATAGAATCTTAGAAAATATAAACATTTCCAATATAATATTAGATCCTTGAAGTCAAGGACTGTATCATTTCTGTCTTTTTTTTTTAGGACCCAGGACAGGTCCTGCCTATTAAGTAGTGATAAGTTATTACTGATTGATTAAGTTAAATTCAGTCCTTTAATACATCTGTGCTGGGTTTCTTTCACTCTGACTTCTGGGATCTCTAATTTGGGTGGGGGAATTCAAAAGCCTTGCCAACAGAGTCTCTTTATTAAGTGATTACGTACGCAGAGTAATTCAGAGTGAATGTCCCTAATATCCTCCTCTCTCTTAAACATTCCAGTTTGAGACCCACAGGCTGATTCAAGCAATATGTTTTTGTTTTGGCTCAGACCTATGATCTTATCTTCAATGCCAATATATACCAGCATCTCATCTGCAGCTTATAGTCTTAAAAAGCTACCTGAGTCACTAAGAAGTTAAACGACTTGCCCAAAGTCACATAGATAAGTAGAAATAAGAAGAATAATAATCATTTATGTAGGGCTTTAAGGTTTGCACAGTACTCATTTTATCCTCACAACAACCTGAGAGAAAGGCACGCTGTTATTATCCCCATTTTATAGGTGAGGAAACTGAGGCAGATAGAAATTGAGTTACCCAGAGTCATACAAGTAGCAAGTAAATGTCTGAAGTAAGATCTGGCCTCAGACTTCAGGTCCAGAACTCCATCCACAGTACCACTTGACTGCTTAGGTAGGTGATCTACCCATGATCACACAGCCAGTGTGTGTCAGATTGTGTTTGAACCCAAGTTCTCTGAGGGTAACTCTCTGTTCATTATGCCACAGCTAATGCTCTTTGCAAAAGTATGAAGATGGTACAAATCACTGCTAAATAAATGGTAAATCTGGGATTTCAAAATCTATGAGTATTCCTTGCTTCTAAATTCAGTTCAACAAATATGTATTAAATACTTAATATATACTGAGCATCAGGCTATATACTGGTGATAGAGACAAATCTCAAACAGTTCTTCATCTCTGTGAACATACATTCTACTAGAACTAGCAATCAGCACCATGATTCTTTTATGATAAGTACTTAGCCAAGTGGCTTAAATAATGAATGCTGATTTACATGGAATCTACACATGAGCGCTTACTGTTCATAAAAGACTAGGATGCACGCAATTTCTTTGTCTATCAAGGGCCCTCAATCTCATCTGCATGAGATTTGGTGAGAAAAATCTACTTCTTAACAATACCCAGTCCAGATGGCCTTATAGACACAATAATAATAGCTAATATTCATATAGCACTTTAAGGTTTGCAAAATGCTTTGCATATATTATCTCACTGAAGCCTCATTACAACACCAGGTGCTATTGTCATTCCTATTTTATAAATGAGAAAACTGAGGGCTGAGAGAGATAGTAACTTACCCAAGGACATTTAACTAGCAAGTGCCTGAGCAGGATTTGAACTCAAGATTTCCTAACCCCAAGCACAAAACTCTCTCTATTACTGATTTTCTTACTATAGCTGCTCCAAAATATGTTGTGGATATGGCTTATCTCTTTTCCCACTCTTCTCCTGTTTAATCCATTAGGGGTCCTGCTGTCATATTTTGAGCAATCTTATACCTGTTTGCTTTCTCCCAGAAATCCTAAAGTGAGCATGAAATAATGGGCATTTAGGTATGATCAAGTTAGACACCAAGAAAAAACTGCATTTTGATATAATTGCTGGCTGGGAGCAGAAAGTATTCATTAGCTTTTAATAAATCACACTGCTAATGAGCTTCTGACTCCCCCTTAATTTTCAACCCATCTCTTGTAGTGAAATAAAGTGCTTACAGGCCCATGATTCACCAGAAGAGATTATTCTTCCATAGTCTTTCCCAAAGAGCTTCTGGACCTAGAGAGACAAATCTAGCACCAGGAGCCACAAGACCTCCAAAGCCAAGATGGGCTCTGGGGTCATCTTGTTTAGCTACAACCACATAAACTTATAAAGGGCTAAAAAATACGCAGGGATCAAGATTCTAACACTTAGCACAGTGCCAGCAGGCACTTACTAAATGTTTATTGACTGGCCCCCCTTTTCAAGGACTGTATTCAAGTTTATACTACCAGAATCAGCTCCTCAGCCTCATAATCACAGAATTTTGCTAAATGAAGAAGAGAGGAGGAGTTAAAGGAATATAAATGCATATCTCTTAGTCCATTGAACCAGTTGGAACATTTCAAGGAGGTTTTCACAAATATTAGTTGAGTCAGTAAGATGTAAATCCATTAGACTTTATAATGGCATGTTCAAGAGAAGATCCAAGATCTAAAATGAGTCACTCATGGAGAGAGAAATGGAGAAACCAAAGAGATTTAAGGGAAAGGATACTACTGGTGTGTGTGTGTGTGTGTGTGTGTGATTTCAGTTGGTAGAGATGGAGCTTCCATAGTCTTGGCCAGGATAGAAAGAGAAAAGGAGAGAAGGATTAGTCATGGATGTCACCAACAGGTCTTTACGTTATTAAGTTATTCTAACTCTTCTTAGTGTATTATGGGACTTGTGAGTCTTTAAAACTCATTAGAATATAAGCTCCTTGAGGGCAAAAGCTATCTTTATCTTTTCATTCTCTTAACGCAGTGCCTGGCATATAGTAAACTTATTGATTGATTTTGTTTCCTTAACAGTATGATAGGTTAACCATGAAGGTCATGGGTTAGATAGTAAGGAGGAAGATTCTCACAAAGTGAGTCTGATTTTATTTCCTCTCTGATGACAAAGGCAGGAAGATACTTAGGACCAGAAGGCCCTAGATGGATAACCAAGGGGTATGGACATGCGTTGGAAATAGGGAATGGCAATCATTGAGAAGGGCAGCAGCTACTGTCTTTGCCCACAAGATCCATAATCCTAAAGTTAGGAGACATAAGGAAAGGGTAAGAATTATTGAAAATGAAGGAATAAATACATTGCATTTGTTGACCTATGTGCATATTATTCTCATCAGTAGTATACAAAGTCCTTTATTTTTCGTATCTCCAGTCCCCAGCATAGTTCTGACACACAGTAGGTGTTTAACAGATGCTTATTGAATAAATGAATGGAGGGAGTGAAAGAGACAAAGAGAATGAAAAGAAGGGGAAGAATGCAGAGGAGAGGATGAACATGGGAGAGAAGCAGAAGCAGAGATTTTGAAAAGAAACACAGATAATGAAAGACAGAGCATCCTACTTTACATCTTTCAGACTGGCAAAAAATGATAAAAAAGGAAAAGGACAATTGTTGGAGAGGCTGCAGAGAGACAGGGCATAAACTGTTGATAGAGTTGTAAAGTGGTTCCTCCTACATTCAAGAATGTAATTTGGAGCTGTACTCAAAATGTCACTAAACTGTGCATAGACAGTGATACTACTACTATATCCATATCCCAAATAGATAAAAGAATGAAGAAAAAGATCCATAGGTACAAAAATATCCATAGTAGCTCTTTTTGGTTATAGCAAAGAACTGGAAACAAAGGGAAGTACTCATCATTTGGAGAAACGCTGAACAAATTATGGTAAATTAATGTAATGGAATATTATTATACCATAACAAATGATGAAAGTGGGGCAGGGGTTCACAGAAACCTGGGGAAACATAGGAAGTGATGCACATTGAAATAAGCATAATCAGGAGGACAGTTGATGCAGTAACACCAATATTGTAAAGACAACAACTTTGAAAGGCTTAAGAACTCTTATCAATGCAATGAGCAACCACAGTTCCTGAGAACTCATGATGAAATGAGCTGTCTTCCCGACAGGGAGGTGGAGATGAACGCTTGTACAGGATGAGACATGCATTTTTGGATATGGCCAATTTATGGATTTGTTTTTTCTTGACTATGATAATTTATCATAAAGATTGTGTTTTGCTTTTTATTTATAGTCTTGGGGGGAATAGAGCTAGAGATAATGCTGTTCTGTCAAAGAATAAAAAAGAAAACAGAAACTGAATTTTTTAATGCACAGAAGAGAACAGAAGGAAATTCAGAGGAAAACAGAGAAACAGGAGAGTTTTGAAAATAATATTTTAACAGTGAATTAATTATATATTATAAAAACAAGACTTAAAAAGATGTATAAAAATGAAAAAGCATGCTTTATGTACTATAATATGTTGTGATTTCACATATAATTATTTGTCCTGTTTTGCTTTTAATATAGAATGGAATATGGAAATATTCTTTTTTTTCTTTTGGCACTCATTAAATTCATAATGAAAGTTAAGAGACAGAGATAGAGAAACAGAAAGATAGAATGCAGTCACTCAGGAAAAAGAAGGAAAGACAGGGAAATAGTTAAGAAGAAAGTTAGGGATGAATTTGTTACAAATAGCAATTGACAGAGGAAGTAGGGCAGATTATGGGTTCTACTCTGTCCCAGTGTCTCCCAGCACAGCATTCTGTGAAGCTAGGATGGCCCGGTCTATAAAAACTGGTTGGGTTTTACCTGGATACTTTCAGACAAGACCAAAGACTCAGAGAAACCAACTAGTCATGGATAGAGTAGATGGAATTTCTGATTTCAGTCAATCAGAACAAAGCAGAAGTCCATTAAGAAAGATACTACGTATATTTAAAGTGTCATCACTATTATGATAATATTTGAGGCTTCCCAGATGTTTCCCATTCAGTGCTCTATTAGCTATAGGTTAAACATTCCCTTGTTTGCAGTCAGGACTGGCAAACCTATCCTGTGTGCATCTGGTACTATTCACTCATATCTCATTCTGGTTTCTAAATACAGGGAAAAGGAAACCATATGAAGATAATCAAATCCAGGGCTCTAACCCCAATGAGGCAGTTGTAGATGCCTAGGTCCCAGCTGGAGGATAACCTCCTTAATCCAAAGATACTAGTGAATTTATGTGCCTTGTGACTATTTCTTTTAAATTTACCCAAAGACCTGCCTATTTCCCCCTCCTGATCTCCATCTGGGTTTCCCACTTTCTGGTAAACAAAACTCCCCATGCTTCCCTCCCCAAAGGAAAATGAAATTAAAAATCATCTTCAAATGAGAGAGAGTTGTCTCAAAGCCAAACCAGCCAGCTGTGTCTTTTCAGCTGGTGAGAGTACTCTGCTCTGTAAAATTAGGAACTGACTTCCAAACTAGCCCCCAAGCCCATACACAATCCCAGGTCTGATCTTTTGCCTCATTTTCCTCCTTTGTAAAAGAAGGGACCCTGTTGAATGGTCTCTAATTTTACTTATAGCTCTGGTATTCTATGTCTCACTCAGTGAGTGTGGCTTGTCCTATGAGAAGACAGAGATAGCAGTGGCCTCACTGTGATTTGAGAGCCACTGAGATCCTCTCAACCTGAATATCTCCCCCCTACTTAGGAGTGTGCTGCTAAATGTGCGACAAACAGCTCTTGAGAGAGGACAGGTACCCATGACACTTTTACATTTAAACTGCATTATTACCATAGTCATAATTACCTTCTTAAATCTAGACAGTTAACAAAATAATCCAACCCAGATCTGTAGCATTTGTCAATGTCCAATGTGTAAATGATCACATCGAAAATTTAACAGTCTTGAAGGATTGAAGTATCTGGTCCTAACTGACTCCAGTACAAACCTGACAGCCTGCCACTAACGTCTAAAAACCTTGCTATTTAAATAAGTCCTTTGGGCTAAGGCATTGTTACCAGAAACTTCCTTTTAAAAAATACAGTGACTTCAGAGAGGCAATAGCTTAAAAAATTGGTTTATTAACTCATTCTTGCCTTTTGTCAGATTGATTGGATTCACAGACCAAACCATGAGGGCATTAGACACAAAAAAGGTGAGTTCTGATTGATGTTGGGATAGGGAAAGAAAAAAAAATTAAAGGGTCAATGGCATGAGGACACAAAGAGAAGGACAAGCAGGTACAACTGCTATAGGGGGAGACTGGGGCTACCTGACAGTAAGTGGGGGGCGGTGAAGGAGGGGCCCCGAAAATGCAGTGGAAAAGGAATTTGGAAACAACTTGCTGAAAATGAGCACTGGCCCAAATCTGTTTATTTAGATACTGGGCAGAATAGCCTTTTCTTCCAGGACTGCAATATTGAGCTAGTGCACTTGCCCTGGACGTGACCCCTCTCTCCTTCCACCATATCCCTGTGTAACGTATCCCAAGGGAGGAGAAGACTTGCCCTGCTGGGTTCATTTCGAATGTCAGGCAGGCAATCCAGGCCTCTTGTCATGAGGAGTTTGGAGGACAAGGGCAGATGGTAAAAGCAATTTCCTTTTTCCTTTCCTTTCCTTTCCTTTTTCCTTTCCTTTTTCCTTTCTTCCTTTCCTTTCCTTTCCTTTCCTTTCCTTTCCTTTTCCTTTCCTTTCCTTTCCTTTCCTTTCCTTTCCTTTCCTTTCCTTTCCTTTCCTTTCCTTTCCTTTCCTTTTTCTCCTTCCTCCCTCTCTCTATCACTCCTTCCTTCCCTCCTTTACGTTTTCTTTCTTTCTTTCTTTCTTTCTTTCTTTCTTTCTTTCTTTCTTTCTTTCTTTCTTTCTTTCTTTCTTTCTTTTCCTTTCTCTTTCTTTCTTTCTTTTCTTTCTTTCTTTTCTTTCTTTCTTGCTCCTCCCTCCTTCCTTCTTTCTGTTCTTCCTTCTGTCCTTCCTTCTTTTTTTCCTTCCTTTATTTTGTAATATCTCCCAGTTCCTTCTCTTGAGACAAAGATTTTTTTTAGAGTGAAAACGAAAGAAATTCGACCAAACTAATCAATGCATCACAGGCTGTGTCTGATTGTATATGCAGTATTCCACACCCATAGCCTCTCACCTCTGGATTGAAGGATTGAATGAGACCCTCCATTTCTTGACCCTATGCCTTTGCACAGGATGTCCCCATGTCTGCCATACTCTGTCTCTTCACCTCTGCCTCTAGGCTTCCATGGATTCCTTCAATATTCAGGTCAAGTCCCACCTTCTTCAAGACATCCCCCTTTCCCTCCCAAGTGCCTTCCTTCTGAGATTACTCTTCAGATACTCCTGTATATTTGGTATATATCTGAATATTTACATATTTGCTCCCTTGTTGGAAAGCATCTTCATTAAGGCTCAGGACCACGATTTTTTTCTTCCATTCTTTGCATCTGCAGCTCTTCACACAGTGCCTGGCACATAGTGAGAACTTAATAAATATTAATTTACTGCCTTTTCCAGGGCTAAGCTCGATCATTATAATTACATAACATTTCATTTCATTTTACTAAGATGTCTTCTAAATTCTCCCCTAACTAGAATTGTGAAAGTTTCCTGATCTTAATCACTTCTATTTTTTTCAATTTATTGTTCAATTCAGATCAGATTAAGTGAGACCATAAACTCCTTGAGGGCAAGCTCTTTCAGCTCATTCTATTGAATACTTGATTTTTGTCTTTGCATCCTCAACAGCACTGTGCCTGGCACACAGCAGAAGCTTAATAAAGGATTATTGATTGATTGATTCAAGTTATACACCTTTTATGATATTGTTGCAAGTGAATATTAAAAAAATACTTATCTAAACCTAAATTCTGCCCTACTGCTTTCCATTTTTTCCATCAGTTCTGGTCATATAGAAAGTCCCCCAAGTTGTTTGTGTTCTTGGGTTTGTAAAGCACTGGGTTATTGATTTCAATTGTTTCAGTTTCTTGCTTATCTAATTTGTTCTATTGATCAACTTCCCCTTTTTTTTAACCAGTACCAAAGAGTTTTGGTGATCATTGCTTTGTAATATAATTTGATGTCTGGAAGTGCTATTAGCTTTTCATTCCTACTTTTCTCCCATTATTTCCCTTGAGATTCTAGATATTTTGTTCCTCCACATGAAAATTATTATTTCATCTAGCTTTTCAAAGTATTCTCTTGGTAGTTTGATTGCTATAGCACTAAATCTGTACATTAATTTAAGTACAAGTGGTTCTGATGCTCTAAAATTAAAACATTCCTCACATGGAGAGACTTGGAGTTGAAGAGGTAGCGAAGGGAGCTAGGAGTTAGGGATCTCACCACCATTCCAGTGTCCACCTTTGAAATTCAGGAAAATCAATAGTCTTCTTGAAATGAAATGGGGTATTGATGGACAGGTGCTGAAAAGATGGCTGAAAAAGATCATCGAGTTGGTTTATTCCAATCCTCCATTTTACAGGTGTTGAAAATGAGGCCAGGAAGCTAAAGTGACCTGTTTCAGCTTTTACAGGTGCCAAGAAAAGATCAAGGATTCAAAACCAGATTCTACCATTCCAAATCCTTATACTGCATGATTCTGTCTCCCATAATGGACACGAGTACAAAGACGTTGATTTGGATGCAAGGACATTGATTATTAGCAACCACATAATAGTCCTACTTTGCAATTTAAAAAGAACAAGATTTCCATAAGTGATAGGACCATGGATCTAGAGCTGGTAGAGATCTTGGAGGTTATCTGTAACATTTCATAGTTGAGAAAGTTGAGACCTACTGAGTTAAAGTTCAATATCATTTAATTAAAATTGAATTAAAAGTTGAATTAAAGTTTGAATTAAACTGAAATTTAATTTGAAAAAATTGAATTAAAGTTCAATATCATTCTCCAGACAGTGTAATACCTCCTTATGTTTGTCTAGTAGCTGATTCTTCTCAAAGCACTTTCACATGGTTTTTAAAGTTTGATTGATACCTACAACACACTTTGTGAGGTGGAAAGGGAGGTGATATTATCCTTATTTAACAAATGAAGAAACAGAGGCTCAAAGAATTAAAGTTACTTGTTCAGACTAGTTAGTGATAAGGCCTGAAGTAGAACCCAGTTCTTCTGACTCTCGATGAGGATGGACAATGATCAGGGAGGACAGAAGCCTGTTCACCTTAGAAAAGTCTGCCTCAAGTCCAGTTCAAAGTGTCTTTGTGGATCTTCTTGACTTGAATGTTAGAATATTGTTAGTAATAGCATCTCCCTAGGTTGATATTATTTCTACCAAGACCTTTCTCTCTAGGATTATCCTAACTTACTTCAGTCATCAATCACCCAATCAATGAACATTTATTACTATTACTACGTGCCAGACACTGTTCTAAGCACTGGGGATACAAAAAGAAAGCAAAAGATTGTCCCTGCCCACAGGGAACTTAGAATTTAATGGGGAAGACTATGCAAATAAGCCTAGACAAAGCAAATTGATGAACGTGAAAAAAATCACAGAGAAAGGTACAAGAATTAAGAGGGGACAGGACAGGCTTCCTGTCTTTCTGTAGAAGGCAGGATTTTAGTTAGGGTCAGGAGGTGAAAGGCTTAAAGGTAGCCAAGGAGACCAATAGGTGGAGCAGAGGAAGGAGGGCATCCCAGACATGGGGGCCAGCTAAAGAAAATGCCTAGAACAAGAGATGGTGTCTGGGTTGTGGAACAGGAAGGAGACCAGTGCAACTGCATCCAAGAGTATATGTAGGTGAGTAGGTATAAGAAGACTGGCAAGGTAGGAGGACATTGGGTTATAAACACAGACGCGGTCCTGGAAGGAAGAGGGAGCTATTAGAGTTTGTTGAGTTGGGGGTGGGTCCAGGTAATATGGTCAGACCTGCACTTTACAAATCACTTTAGTAGCTAAATGGAGGATGGCTGGGAGTGCGGAGAGACTTGAGTCAGGCAGACCCATCAGCAGGCTACTGCCTTCTTCCCATCAAATATCAACAAAGCAAAAACCCAGGCACAAGTCCAAGACTGAGGACAATCTGCGACCAGTGGAATCATACCTTATAACAAAGGATGTGAATTTACATAACTACAAATAAAACCACTGACATGCATATACAAATACATTTTCCACCTGAAGTAAAGAGGGAACAGTGAAATTTATTGGTCCATGCCCTGAATCATAATTCTAGCTTTTCCATTGGCCTTGGGGAAGTCCTGAGACCTTGGTAAATCCCTAACTTATTTTTAATGAAACAGGAATAAGGAGATAGATCCAGGTTCACTGGATCCATCTTCAGAAGGAGAAATCTGATAAATAGAAATATGTATAAGATAATTTAGGGGGGTGTGTGTGTGTGTGTGTGTGTGTGTGTGTGTGTGTGTATGTATCTAATAGTAGCCATCTAGGGTGGAGAAAGAAAAAGAAATTTACATGATAACTTTATTATATATTTAAAAGGATTAGCAAGGTGTACATGATAAAACTGCAGTTTCATGCACGATCATCTTTTGCATTATACTATGTTATAGAAATGTTTATTTTATTCCAGAAATTAAAAATAAAATAAATAAATGTGAAAAAAGGGAAGGTCTGTACCAAGGCTGAAGCACCTTAAGCTTGAAGAACAGAAGTTACTGAAACCTGAGAATTTCTCCCATATAATAGAGAGGTCAAGATTAGGCTAATTTCCAAATGGTTATAATTCATGTCATTAGAAAAAAGCACTCAGAAATGGCAAATGTGTGCCAAGGTGTCTAGCTTTCTAAATGTATAAACACTTGGTTTTGTTTTTTGTTTTTTTTTTGAGAGTCCACACCATAGGAGAATAATCTCTGAGCATAATAGGTTTGATTGGGGGTAATCAGCACAGTGTGGCACAAGTAAACTACCTCAGCCCAAAATCAAGCTTAATTGGAAATTAAATTGCATCTCCACACCAACTGCAGTATTTTTGTGTCTTGGGCTAATTTATCAAGGTGATGTCTTATCCAGAGGCAGCCCCAGGGGCTTATGTCATTCAGAGGCAGCCCAAGAAACCCACTGAACCATCACAGACACAATTATCTTTTGTTTCTTATTCTATCATGTTATGGAAATGCTTGTTTTAGTTCTTAAGTTCAGGATAAAATAAATAAGCAAGTCAAAAAATGAAGCTTATATATGAAAATAATCTAATATATTTCACCATCTCTCTTGCTCCAATTTCAAGAGAGCTTGTCTGTGATTATTGACTTTAAATATTTTGTTTTATCTAATCATAAAAGCCCTTAAGTCATAGATAACTTGAGGATATATAGAAAATGTACTGACATGCCCAAGATTTGATCTTTCCATTTGTTGATAAGATGTGTTTTGTGATTCACACACACCCTTCCCTAGCCAGTTGTCTTGCAGAAGCAAAGACAGAATGTGAATGGTAGTATGGAAATTATCTATGCTCTGTAGGAGTGCCAACTCCAAGTGTGTGTCTTATAGGTGGAAGGTCAGTAGATCATCTTCTTATGTAAAGGAAAAAACATTCAATTCGTTTAACCTGTGTATTTTCCTCAGAGTTTGTTAGTCATGCCTATCTGTCCTCTTGAAAAATCACAAGGTACAGAAGAAAGCATACTGGATTTTGAACAAAAGGAATTAGGCTAAAGTCCTATTTATTGACTGTGTGAGTTTGGGTGACTCACATGATCTCTCCGAAACTTAGTTTCTTTATCTGTAAAGCAAGGGTTGGGGGGGAGGTGTGGATTTAATAAGACTACTGTATCATTAAGCTCTAAAATCCTAATAACATTACATATCTGTCTATATTCAATAAACCAACAAGTATTTATTAGCACCTACTATGTACTATATAGAGCATATTATTATATAGAGTGGTGGGCCTGAAGTCAGACAAGTCTTCCTGAGTTCAAATCTGGCCTCAGACACTTACTAACTATATGACCCTAGGCAAGTCATATAACATTTTCTCAGTTTCCTCATCTGTAAAATGAGCTTGAGAAGGAAATGGCAAACCACTTCAGTATTTCTACCAAGAAAATTCCAAATGGGTCACAAAGGGTCTGACACCACTGAAAAAATAACTGAACAGCTAAAACTAGGTACCACACACAGTGTTAGGCACTGAGGATACAAAGGAAAAAAAGTAGTGGTAATTAGTTTGTTATTAACAACCATGGGGCAGGAAATGTTTGAATTATTGAGGGAGTGAATTTATTCCATGTCGGAGCCTCCCTAACAGGGAAAACTGATTGAAAGGATGGTAATTACAGGAATGTGAGGTTGGATTTGGCCATTATCTCTCTAAAGTTTGTGATAAAGAAGAAAATGAAAGCCTGGCGATAGTCTTAGCTGTGCCTTAGATTTTGTAAGAATATGTTTCAAAGTGGTCATAGGAAATATAAGTAGGATCCCAAGGACTAAAATTCTAAGGAGAAAATCAGCCTAGAAGGAATAAAATACTCTTAAGGATTAAATCTGAAGACATAAGGGGAAAGAATTCTGATGAGGAGGGAAAATAGGAATTGTCTGAAGAGAGCAATGAGAATTCATAGGGAACTCATCAACAAATTTGGATCTTAAAAAGTACATGTATAACTGATATAAAGACTCAAAGCACAAGTGAAATTTATTTTTTAAAAGAAGATAATCACAAAAGATAGAAGCAAAAGCAGTTCAGTCATTTATCAAGTGCCTATTATGTGTCAAGCACAGTACTAAGTGAGAAAAGGTTAAAGACAATCTTTCCTCCCAAGGAGCTCAAACTCTAATGGGGAATCAACATGCAAACAACAAAGTATAAACAATGTATGGGATCAGAGACAATCAACAGAAGGCAGACCCTAATATTCAATGGGATTGGGGAAAGCTTCCTACAAAAGTTGAAATTTTAGCTGGGATTTGAAGGAAGTCATGGAATCCAGAAGATGGAGATGAGCAGGGAATGAATTCCAGCATGGGAACATCCAGTGAAAATGCATGGAGTAAAGAGATGGAATTGTATATTCAAGAAATAATAATAATGTCATTGCCTCTGGGTCAAAGATTACCTAGTAAGTTTCAAGAAGACTAGAAAAGTAGCAGGGGCCAGAGAATTTCATAAGTGATTTGGAGGTACCATTGGAGATGAATGAATTGGAGAATGACATTGTCATACCTGTTCTTTAGGAAAAGAAATCTGACAACTGAGTAGAAGATGCATTAAAGTTGGAAGGGACTAAGGTCAGGCAGACCCACTAACAGGCTATTACAGTAAGTCAGGTATGAAGTGGTGAGAGACTACATTAGGGGGATGTCAGCATCAGAAGAGAGACTAAGGCTCACACAAGAGATGTTATGAAGCCTTACTGAACCCCTCCATTCAAGTGCCTTCCCTCTGCTAATTACTTCCTATTTACATGATTAATAGGATATAATATATAAGATGTAGGATATAGTTATATGTATGTGCATGTGCATGCATGTGCATCTTGCTTTGTATATATTTGTCTGCACATTGTCTCTCCCGTTAGGCTGCAATCTGTTTGAGGGTAGGGATTTTTTTGCCTCTTTTTTCATTCCCAGAGTTTAGCACAGTGCCTAGTAGACAGTAGGTGCTTAATAAATGGTGATTGATAAAGGTAGAACTGACAAGACTTAGATTGGATATGGAGGAGATGAGAGAGAAGGAGGTATAAAGGCCAGGAAGCAGATAGGAAAAGGTAATATGCAAAAACATAGCGTAGTACTGTAGGAATAATCTCCGGAAGGGAAAAGCACAAAATGACAAGAGGCTGGTGAGAAAAGTTGAAAAAAAAATTTAAGTTTGTTTTTTCAAGCCATTTGGGGGAAAGAGGAGAATCAATGGATAGGACCACCACTGGAGGTAGATGGGATGATGGTAATTGATAACAGAGAGAAGGTAGGGGAGTTCAATCTTTATTCTACTGCTGTTTTCTCTTTCCAGGAGGGTGGTCTTTGGACTGAAAATTGCATCAATAAAAGTGGCTAAATAGGAATATGATATCATTTGTAATCATGAAATGTAAAAAGAGCACTTAGACACCCTTGAAGAGTTCAGGTTATCTGATCCAGAGGAGTCATACTCTCAGTTTCCGAAAAATATTGTTGACTGTGCTGAGTTACTGTCAGTAATTTCTGAAACATTCTGGAAGAGGAATAAGATGCCACAAAAAAGAATTTCAGGTCAGTGTTGCACTGATGAGAATTAAGTAAAATCCTAAAATGAGCTATTAAAGAGATGGCTATTGGAGACCTGAAAAAAGAAGTGATGATAGCAAAGAACTAGTATAATTTAGACAAAAATAGGACATGTCAGACCAATTGTTGTTTTTATTTTTTTTTGACAGAATTTCTAAACTGGAAAGCAGTGGATTGATATAGATGAAACTTACCTCATTTTTAGGAAAACATTTTATGAATGACAAAACACTCTCCTTATAGAAATAATGTAGGCATATCAGTTAGATGATACTACTTAGCTAGATTTGAATCTTGCTGAATGGATGAACCCACAAAGTTGTCATTAGTGGATAGTATATCAATTTGGAGAGATATCTCTAGTAGAGTGTCCCAAGGATCTATCTTTGATCCTAGGCTGTTTAATACTTTAATCATTGATCTGAATAATGACACAGATGGCATATTTATTAAATTTGCGGAAGGGACTAAGGGTGAAAAGACAGCTAAAACATTGACAGTCTGAATTCCCAGACTTTTACAGAGTAGAAACTTGGGCTGAATTTTCAAAGATGAAGTCTAATGAGGATAAATGCTAAAGTCTTACACTTGGGTTCTAAGTATTGACTTCAGAAGTACAAGATGGGGGTAGTATGATTAGGCAACAGTTTGTCTGAAGAAAAAAAAAGATTGGACGGCTTTAGCATACTAGTCTAAATATGACTTAAGCTTGTGATTTGGTAGCAAAAAAGTTAATGTAACCTTGGGTTGCATTAGGAGTGACATTGCTCAAGCAGAATGACTTCAGAAAAACCTGAAAAGACATATAAACTGATGCACATTGAAGGTGAAAGAACCAGGAGAATGTTGTACACAGTATCAGCAATATTGTATGATGAAGAACCATGTTGTCAACGATACAATGATCCAAGACAATCTCAAGGGACAAATGATGAAGCATACTCTCCACTCCCAGAGAAACAATTGACATGCTTGAATATAGACTGAAGCATGTTGTTTTTCACTTTCCTTTATTCTTTTTCTTTTATTTATGTCTTCTTCTACAAAATGACTTATATGCAAATGTTTTATATGATTACACATGTATAACCTATACCAGGACAGCTAGGTGGTGCAATGGATAGAGCACCAGTGCAGGAGTCAGGAGAAGAGAACCTGAGTTCAAATCTCACCTCGGACACTTGACACTCACTAGCTGTGTGACCTTGGGCAAGTCACTTAACTCCAGTTGCCTCATCCTGAGTCATCTCTAGTCATCCTGATGAATATCTGGTCACTGGATTTAGATGGCTCTGGAGGAGAAGTAAGACTGGTGACCCTCACAACCCTCCATCACTCAAAACAAAGTCAAGTGCAGGTCATGTCATCATTTCTCTGATGGCATGGTTTTCTTAGGCTATGAAGGATGAATACACACATAACCTATCCCTGATTGCTTACCATCTCAGGGAGGGAGGAGGGGAGGGAGGAATAGAATTGGGAACTGAAAACTTTTAAAAGAGAAAAAATGTTAAAAAAATTGTTTTAATGTAATTAAGGACTATATACATATATGCATATACGTATATATACACACAAATATACATATACATGTATATGTATATATGTACATACACATATATACACATATACATACACATATGCATATACATATACACACATACACACACAAACACACATATATAAAACATTGCTTTCAAAAAGAAGATGGTAAATGATCCTATAGAACTTGCAGCCAGACCACAACTCAGGGCATCACATTTTACGAAGGGCATTAATAAGCTGGGGAGCTTCCAAAAGATGGTGACAAAATGGTGAAGGGCCTCAAGTCTATTCCATATAAGGATTAGATGAAAGAACTGGAGACATTTTGCCTGGAGGAGAGAAGATATCTGTAGAGACAGGAGACATGTCATTGAGTATTTGATGAGCTTCCGTATGTAAGAGAAATGAGACTTATTCTCTTCTGCCACAGAAAGAAAAAGTAGGAACAATGACTGGAAGCTATAACGAGAAAAATCTAGACATTCTGTCAAGAAAAACTTGCCAACAATTAGAGTTATTCAAAAGTAGAGCAGAACAACTTCAGGAGCAATGACTGGTCTTTTAGCATAGATTAGGCAACTCCTTGTCCTGTATGTGGTAGTGGAAATACTCTTTCAAGTATGGGTTGGGCTAGATGCCCCTAGACTGATGAACTAGATGCTGGCTTTCTTCTTTGTTGCGAGGGATCCTGATCCTAGAAAATACTTCCTGACCTGACTGACTCTCACTCTTTCTATCTCTCTGTCTGTCTCTGTTTCCTACTCTCTCTCCGTGTGTCTCTGTGTCTTCCTGTCTCTGTTTTCCCTTCCCTAGATTCTGTGTCTCCTTCTGGGTAAGTAGCTCCAGTAGGGATAGAGGTAGGGTGGGCATCTATGCACCATGAACCAAAGCCCCTGGGGAGATGGGGAAAGACAAAGGAGAAATCCCCCCTCCCTGCCCCTGCTGCCACCCACTTGCCCACTAAGCTACTTCCAATATCTCTCAGGGTTAATAAGCTTGGTTTTTGGTTGTTTTTTTTAAGGGTGATCATCTTTTGCTGGACTATGGCAAAATATTTCTCTTTCTTATTCCATCTGGGAAACTATGACATTCTTAAAGGGACAGTTATGCCTTTTTGCTTTGTTCAACACATCAGTATTTCAAATCCTAGTTATCTGCCTCTTCCTTTCTGTGATTATTATATATTATTATTCTGAGGTTTAGGGAATCAACTCTCCCCCCCACCCCAAATAGGCATGCACAGGAGAAGACTCATATGAACTGATACAGAGACCAGTAAGAGCAAACAGAAAAACCATTATATTCAATGGCTACAGCAATATAATAAAAACCACCAGCAACAAAAACACTATTATAATGGCCACACTTGGTGCTGAGGAAGATATTAGGAAATGTACCTTCCCTGTACTTTGCAGAGAATTGGGAGACTCGAGATAGGGAGTGTCAAATGTGTTGTCAGACTCAGTTGAATGTGGTGGTGGCCAGTCTTACTGATATTTTTCTCTTTCTTTTTTTAAAAATTCTTGTTAGAAGGGAAGATTCTGTGGATAAGGGAAGAAAAATATATTCATCTTTTGGATGATATAAAAATAATTCTAATGAAAATAATACAAAAATAATTCTAAGAGCAGTGATTGGATTCTGTGAGTGCAGTTATGAGGGCATTTGTTTTATCCAACAGAAACTTAGAGGAGGAGCTCCTGCCTTACAGTAGTGATCCTAGCTTTTAGAGTGGTCTTCCCAGCCACACAACAAAGACCCATTCATCTAACCTAAGGAAGATATGCTCCAGTTTTAGCAAAAATCTCCTGGTTAACTCTTATTAAATGACATATACAAATTGCAAAGTGGCAGACTTCCTGCCTTCCTTGGCCTGAGAAGCAGTGAATGTGGTAGAAATATATTCTAATGCCAGAGGCAGAGGTAGAAGACAGAGTAAATAATTAGAAACCCTGCACTTCTAGAGTGGGACAGTGAAAGCATGTTGGGCTTGGACTCAGAGGATCTGGATACGAATTTTATCCTGCTGCTTCGTATCCTGTATGACCTTAGGCAGCCACAACCTCTCTGGACCTTAGTTCCATGTATATACAATGAGAAGCTTGGCCAGTTTGCTTCTAATGTCCCTTTTGGCTCTAAACCAATGATCCTATGACCTCCAAGGAATACTTTGATATGTAATAGGCACTTAATGTATGCTTAGTGATTGATTGATTGAAGAAATCAATAAGCAGAATCTAAACTGTTTACCCTCTTTTTGGTGGGGAAAGTATATAAGCAGGGGCTTTGCTTTTGAACACTGCCTTCACAGGCAGTGGTACAGTCTCCAAGGAAAAATGCCCACTTCCTCAAGAAAAGTCAATCTATCTTAGCCACACCCTCAACTTTCCTGACAAATGTTTTTGAAAGTGGTCTGTGAATTTCTTGCCTGGCTGTCTAGCCAACAATAGTCATGCCCAGGCAGGGCGGCCTGAGTCACCTAAAGAATGACCGAAGATGCTGCCTGATCATGTGAGACTTGGTCAGAGTCTTTGTCTCCAGTCTCTAGCATTCCCATCTCTCCCAATGAGAGGCAGCGTGGCATGATGGGGAAAATACCAGATCTGGAGTCAGAGCACTCTGCCTTTAACCCTACTCTCTCTGTGTATTCACTGCCTCTGTGACCTTGGGCAAATCTCTCCACAACCCTCAACCTCAATTTAGTTTAATCATTAGTCTAGGATGGTGGCTAGCGACCCTTCCTGCTCTAAATCAGTAATATTGTCCAAAATTAGTCTGATAGAGAATTGACTATCTATCGTAAATCTGGACACACCTTTGAATGGTCTTAGCTTTAGGGTTAGTCTCTTCTCCCTTAGTCTGAGGTACTAGCCCCACTGCTCCTACTATCCATACTCTGGATCTTAATGCAACCAAAGAGATAGGTCTTTAGGCCCCATTACCCTGGTTACTCTTCCCATCTTGGGGATTCAGCTGGCTCTTGGCTTGATGCAGCTTATGGGTAATTTGGTTAATGCTTGATTAATTTGTACAATAAAAAGGCTAGGGAATTTGCCTGCTGTGAAAAGAGTTGGTAATGATTTCCAATAGGCTCTTGTTTGTCAGAGACTTTCCACTGTAAGTAAGTCCTTTAGGTGGAAACTCCACAGCAAAATAAAGATGATAATATCAATTGTCATTGCCTTCCTAGTACCTAGGACAGGGCTTTACACAAGCATGTGCTTTTACAAACATGAAATAAACATTCACTGCATTGTGAAACATTTGAGTTAAAATCACACCTTTGCCACTCACAGTATTACCGAATCTTAGTTTCCTCGTCTGTAAAACAAAGATTATTGCTTGATGATTTCTGAGGTCCCTTCAGTCTCTAGATCTATACTCCTATGATACTACCTATATGATTTAGGTCAAATCATTTAACCTTTCTGGGTCTCAGGATCTAATCTATAAAATGAGGGGATGAACTAGATGACTTCTACATGAAGCTAAACTATGAGACACCTACTTTTTAAAATGTATATAAAATTTACTAGGAGAGTAACAAAAGCACCCTGCTTATCTGAGTCTTCCTCTGAACTTCCTTCTGCTCCTTTATGTGCAAGTTTTAAAAAATTCTACCATAAGCTTTGCTTTCTTTTCATCTTTTTGCATCACTATCACCTCCTCATTCTGATCCCCACCCCTAACACCAAAAAGAAACCTTCCCTCATAAAAAAATTAAAAAGCTATCATATTGGCTGTATCTGAAAGGAGATGTCTTTTTCTGCACCTCTGGCCCATCACTTCTTTGAGAAAAAAACTTCCTCATCAGGCTCTAGAAATCCTGATGGGTCATCTCATTGATCCCAGCATCAGTTCATACATGTTCATGCAGCTTTTTCTGAATCCATCTTTTCCCTCATTTCTTTTTTTTTTATTAATTTATTAATTTAATTTTTTTACATTCATTTTCACAAATTTTTGGGTTCCAAATTTTCTCCCCTTTTATCCCCTCCCCCCACCTCAATACCCCAAGCAATCTAATTTTCCCTATCTCCAATCTGCCCTCTCTTCTGTCATCTCTCCCTTCTCTTGTTTCCATCTTCTCTTTTCTCCTGTAGGGCCAGATGACTTTTTATTCCTCCTTAACTGTATGTCTTCTTTTCTAGTTGCAACAACAATACTAAACAGTTGTTCCTAAAACTTTGAGTTCCAAATTCTCCTCATCCCTCCCTCCCCACCCATTCCCTTTGGGACAGCAGGCAATTCAATATAGACCATATCTGTGTAGTTTTGCCAATGGCCTCCCTGATAGTCATGTTGTGTAAGACTAACTGGATTACCATCCCTCCTAACCTGCCCCTCATTGTTTCTCTTCTGTCTTTTGATCCTGTCCCTCCCCAAGTGTTGACTTCAAATTGCTCCCTCCTCCCTTTGCCCTCCCTTCCATCATCCCCCCCCCTTGCAATATCTCTTTCTCCCCCACTTTCTTATACTGTAAGATAGGTTTTTCATACCAAAATGAGTGTGCATTTCACTCCTTCGTTTAGTCAAATGTGATGAGGGTAAACTTTTTGTTTTTTGTTTTTTTTTTTCTCAGCTCTCCTCTTTTTCCCTCCAGTAAGAAAAACTCCTGCCTGCCTCTTAAATGACATATAGTTACCGCCTTCCCTTTCCCTCCCCCTACATTTCTCTCTCACCATTTACCCTAGTTTCTTTTAAGGTATGGTCCCCTCCTATTCAGTTCAATCTGTGCTCTCTATCTCTGTATGTGTGTGCATGTGTGTATGTGTGTGCATGCGTGTACATGTGTATGTGTGGTCCCACCAACTACCCAGATACTGAAAGTTTTAAGAGTTACAAATATTGTCTTTCCATGTAGGAATGTAAACAGTTCACTCATGGTAAGTCCCTTAAGACTTCTCTTTGCTGTTTACTTTTTCATGCTTCTTCTCATTCTTGTGTTTGAAAGTCAAATTTTCTTTTCAGCTCTGGTTTTTTCATCAAGAATGATTGAAAGTCCTCTGTTTCATTGAAAGACCATATTTTCCCTTGAAGTATTATACTCAGTTTAGGTGGGTAGGTGATTCTTGGTTTGAGTCCTAGTTCCTTTGCCTTCTGGAATATCCTATTCCACGCCCTTCGATCCCTTAATGTAGAAGCTGCTAGATCTTGAGTTATCCTGATTGTATTTCCACAGTACTGGAATTGTTTCTTTCTAGCTGCTTGCAAGATTTTTTCCTTGAGCTGGGAGTTCTGGAATTTGGCCACAATGTTCCTAGGAGTTTCTCTTTTTGGATCTCTTTCAAGTGGTGATCGATGGATTCTTTCAATACTTATTTTGCCCTCTGGTTGTAGAATGTCAGGGCAGTTTTCCTTGATAATTTCATGGAAGATGATGTCTAGGCTCTTTTTTTGATCATGAGTTTCAGGTAGTCCCATAATTTTTAAATTGTCTCTCCTGGATCTATTTTCCAGGTCAGTTGTTTTTCCCATGAGATATTTCACATTCTCTTGCATTTTTTCGTTCTTTTGGTTTTGTTTGGTGATTTCTTGGTTTCTCATAAAGTCATTAGACTCCATCTGTTCCATTCTAATTTTGAGAGAACTATTAAATTCAGTGAGCTTTTGAGCCTCTTTTTCCATTTGGCTCATTCTGCTTTTGAAAGCATTTTTCTCCTCATTGGCTTTTTGAACCTCCTTTGCCAATTGGGTGAGCCTATTTTTCAAGGTGTTAATTTCCTCAGCATTTTTTTGGGTCTCCTTTACCAAGGTATTGACCTGTTTTTCATACTTTTGTTGCATCTCTGACATTTCTCTTCCCAGTTTTTCCTCCACCTGTCTAACTTGCTTTTCAAAATCCTTTTTGAGCTCTTCCAGGGCCTAAGCCCACCCACCACCCCCCTGGGGTGTCTGGAGTACTGAGGCCCCGCCCTCCACGTCTTTCCCTGATGGCAAGAATACGTCCTCATCCTCGCCATCAGATCCGAAGGTCGGGATCATTTGCATTTGTTGGAAAAAACTCTCTAAAGTCTTATTTTTCTTCCCTTTTCTAGGCATTTTCCCAGCCAGTTAACTTGACTTCTGAGATTCCTTTCCACCCCCGCGTGGATCCGCCCAGCTAGTGCTTGGCCTCTGAGATTTAAATGGGCTTTCCTCCTGCCGGCTGTCAATCAGTGAGCTTTAATTCAGGTGCTGGGGTGGGGCCAGGGCTGCCTCCGAGACTCTGATCCCTCGGGGGGCTTTATGCAGAGACTCTCAGGAATGGAGCGGGTGGGGGCAGGGTAGGGGGCCCACCTCCCAATCTCAGCTCCCCTGGGGGTCCCGAGCAGAAGCCTTCAGCAACAGAGCGGGGTGGGGGCAGGGCCGTCTCCCAGGCTCAGCTCCGTCAGGTTTTATGCGGGAATCTTCCGTAATGAAGATCCTGCCTGCTGCTGGGGGATTCCTGAGTCCTGGGCCGCTGCCGCCTCAGCCCCAGCCCACGCCTCTGCCGCCGCCGTCTCCTGCCCCCGTCCCTGCCGCCGCTGCTTCCTCCCGAGGGGGCCCGAGTTACGGAGACGCCCCGCTTTCCCTCTCCTTCAGCCCAGCCTCTCTCACTGACCTGTCGCTTCTGTGGGCGGAGGGGCTTTCCCGGCTGCTGCAGCTTCCGTCTCTGAAGCCTGCTCGGATCAGCTTCTCTGCGGCCCCGGCCAGGGCAGCGCTGGGGGTCGGGTTTACTTTCCGGGGCGCGCCGGACCCTGGGGATGGGTCTTCAGGGCTCCCTGGAATGGAAATCTCTTCCACTCTGCATCTGCACACCTTGTATTCACCCAGAAGTTATGGGGGACTCTTTTTACATTAATTCTATGGGCTTTGGTTTCGGAGCTCGTAAACGTGCGTCCTTCTACTCCGCCATCTTGGCTCCGCCCCCCTTTTCCCTTATTTCTTATGGTGCAAGAGTATTCTGTCACATTCATATGCTTTAATTTATTTAGTCAGTCTCCAATTGATGGGCACATACACTTAATTTTTAGTTCTTACTGCAACAAAAAATATTGATATATGTGTAGGCAGGTGGTGATGTTTTATATGTATGTTTACATGTACATATATATCATTTTTATGTTATGTATGTGTGTACATATTCATATACATATATCTTATATATACATAGCAGTCTTGTATACATACATATGCATACATATCTATATACATCAGTATGTATTGTGTATGTGTATATATGATACATACATACACATAAGCATAAATTCACTTAGACTATGTGCATACATATTTGCGTATATGTATATATACATATATATGCATACATACAATACACATGTCCTTTCTATTTTTGACCTCTTTGGATCATATGCTTAGTAGTGGTATCAAATGACATAGAGTTTAACACTAGATCAAATGATACAGAATTTAACAACATTTGGCACATAGACCCAATTTCTTTCCAGAATTATTGGAGCAATTCACAGCTTGCCCAAAAGTCCACCAGGGTCATAAGGCAGATTTTCTAACTCAGAGTCTCACCAAGATGCCCTAATATAGTTATAGTTTCCTTATTCAGTCCCAAGAGAGTACAGCTGTCAGGGAGGCACTGGTAAAATAATGAAACAGACGTGTATTTTATCTTGCCCAGGTCTGAGAAGGGCCCTAGGCTGTGAATATTGTGGAGATACCAAGGCATGGTGTAGGGATGGAGAATAGGGTAAAATAATGAAATCACTGCTCTTTCTTATGTGATGCAGTAGAAAGAGGGTGGGATCTGGATTCACATGACATGGATTAGAATCTTGGTTCTTTCATTTGCAACCATTGAGATCTCATACAATCTGTGTGATTCTTTTCTTTCTTTTCTTTTTTCCTTCCTTCCTTCCTTCCTTCCTTCCTTCCTTCCTTCCTTCCTTCCTTCCTTCTTTCCTTCCTTTTTTCCTATATTATAGATTTAGAGATTGATGGAAACTTAGAAGTCATCTAGTTTATTCCTTCATTTTATAGCTTAGATCCTGAGACCTATATTGAAATATTGAAATGTTCATAGCATCATGTCCATTGATGTTTAAGTTGAATTAAAAAAGAAAATGTATATTGAAGTAATTAAATTTAATTACATATTTTAAAAAAGAAAATTGAAAATATAAATGCAAATTGAATGGTATAACTGAAATTCAGGGAATAGAATGTTATAGCATCTATATAAAGAGGAATTACTTTATTTCTCTCTTCTTCTCCCCTTCCTCTTGTAAAACACAATACTGATGCTGTTGAAATGAACCCCTTGGCCCTAAATGCTGACAGGAGAAAGGTGCCTTTCTTGGTCCCATTTCCCTAACTGAGAGCTTGAAATGTCCATGCCTGGAGCATACACCTTGTTCCTTAAGATATCACCAGTGTGCCTTTGGAGTTAATAGGCTATTTATACTGGAAAATATGAATATATGTAATATCTGTATACCTGTTGTGATTCAGAGAGATTTCAACATTAGAAAACAATTTTTATGGGAAAAAAAAGCAAAAAGATATCATTAGGCTTTCATGGGCAGAACAGGTGGCCTAATTCAGAGGAAAGAGCCCTGAAGCTCCAAAACTACCCAGAAAGAGAGGTCAAATGCAGAAGGTGCTAATTAACTCCAGGGAGACCAACATAGTTACTTCAGCAAAAGTGAATTGGTAAAGACTGATTACTAGTCTGAGAAGCAGTCATTCCAACATGAAAAAATGCATGATGTGGAGGATGGGAGCAGAGTAAACAGCTTAAACCAAATCTCTATAAGAATTGTGGGGAAATCAAAGAGTCCAATTTAGAGATGGATGTGGATGCATAGGGATCTCCTTGATTACCAAATTTTTAAAAGGCATAGGCAATGCGAATAGCAAATTAATGGAGGCAGAGCCAAGATGGTTGAAAAAAGGCAGTGACTCATCTGAGCTCTCCACAACATCCCTCTAAACATCTTTAAATAATGCCATAAAACAATTTCTAGAACAGAAGAACCTACAAAAGGACAAGGTGAAATAATTTTCTAGTCAAAGACAACTTAGAAGGTCAGCAGGAAAGGTCTGTTGTACCTGAGTGAGAGTGGAGCACAGTCCAGTGCAAGCTGTGCCACCACAGAACCAGCCCCAGAAAACCAGGAGCTTTCAGTACACAGACAGTAACAGGATCAGACACTTGGTCAGAAGGAGATTACAGTGGTCTCTTTGCTAGCACTGTGGTAGGACTCTGTTGCTTTGCACATACTTGGATCCAAGTCTCAGTGCTGGGTGGCAGTCATAAGGTAAGGGGGAGCACTAGCATAGCAGAGATTGCAGCTGCAGTGGAGAAGGGGCCCTCCTCACAGTTAAAGGACAGAAAAGAGAGCTTGTGGTCACTCAAAAACCAGAGCAAAGGCCAGCAAAGTAGTAAACACAATTCTCTTTAGAACAGAGTTTCTTAAACTTTTTTGACTCTGGGCTACTTTTCACATTATGGCAGTGTTTGTTGCCATTGTGCAGCTTGAAGGAATGTGTAGTGCAAAGTGTGTATGTTTTGTGTTTAGAACCAAGGCTGCAGTGAAGTTATATGATGCAACACTAGCAAGTGCGGCAGAAACACCTCAAATTCATTACATTTGATTTTTATTTAATTTTTGGTCACTGTATGTTCAGAAATTTTTAGAACTGCCAAATTTTTCATGACATTTTCATGAACAACAGTTTAAGAAGCACTGTCTTAGATCATACCACCTTGGGACAACTAAAAACTTACAGGTCCCTAGTAGTATCTCTGAAAACAGTTGTACCAATCCCTTAAAGCTTGGAACAATGTACCCCCCACACCCTGGAAGCAGACTCCTACTTTAAGAGTTAAAATTCAAGAAATAGTCTGGGAAAATGAGCAAACAACAGGAAAAAGTTCTGACCATAAAAATGCTACTATGGTGACAAGGAAACTCAAAACATATACTCAGAAGAAGAAAACAAACTCAAAGCTCCTACATCCAAAGCCTTGCAGAAAAATTTGAATTAGTCTCAGGTCATGGAAGAGATCAAAAAAGATTTTGAAAATCAAGTAACAGAGGTAGAGGAAAAATTGGGAAAAGAAATGAAAACAATGCAAGAAAATCATGAAAAATGAGTAAACAGCATACTGAAGGACACACAAAAAAATACTAAAGAAAATAACACCTTAAAAAACAGACTATGCCAAATGGTAAAGGAAGTACAAAAAGCCAGTGAAAAGACAAATGCCTTAAAAAAGCAGAACTGACCAAATGGAAAAAGAGAGCCACAAAGAAAAAAATTTCCTTTAAAAAGTAGAATTGATAAGGAGACTGACTCAAGATGGGGGAGTAGAAGCAGAGACCTGCAAGAGGTCTCCCCCTAAATCCCTCAAAAAACCTACAAAAAATGACTGCAAACAAATTTTAGGACAGCAGAAGCCACAAAATGACAGAATGAAGCAAATTTCCAGCCCAAGACAAATTGGAAGGTTGACAGGAAGGATCTATTGCAGTGACTGGGAGTGCAGCACAGTTTGGCATGGCCTTAGAGGACTGAATTGCTGTTAGATGTGGTGGTTTCCAGACTTCTCAACCCACAAACACCAAAGACAGCTTTGAAGGTCAGCGGGAAAGGTCTCTGACCTGGCTGAGATGGAAACATGATGTAGCCGCAGCCCCAGCTCCAGCCACCACTGAAGCAGAGGCTGCTTCTGGAATATTCCACTTAACAAAGAGCTCAAAAGTCAAGTAATTGACTGGGAAACTGAGCAAACATGGGGAAAAGAAATGAACTATAGATACTTGCTTTCTCAGTGAAGAGATATTTTCTTACTCATTGGTGACAAGGAAGATCAAAAAATACAACCAGAAGAAAACAACAAAGGCAAAGTTCCTACTTTTGTAATGGTAATTTAAATGGGGAGATCATTCATATTCATTAACAGGCCCATGTGACCTGCCTGGGTCACATAGAAGCCTGAATCACATGAGTCTGAGTCACATGGAGCCTGTGGTGAGAGGAGTTTCGCTGAATGAGTAGAACAGGAAGAGGTGCAACTAGAACAGAGCTGAGAGGAAATTTGGTCAGAGTCTAGTCAGAGCTAGGACTGATACAGGCAAGCAGGTTCCTGGCTAGTATGAGTGAAAAAGCCTGTTTATCATTTGTTTAAGGGATTTGGTTTGTGGGAAGTCTAGCAAGGGGAAGGCTTGGGGATAGTGTTGTTCTCTGCATTGTTACTGTGTATAACTTTGTACTATGATGGATTTGACTTTCTGGTTGTGGGAATAGATATTTTGGTTTTGTCTTCCATGTGGAGAGTGTGTTGTATTTTATGATTCAGAATTCTGGCGCTATATTCATGGCTGCTATGAATATTGTGAATATTGCATTGGTGCTACAATATTCCAAAGCCTCCAAGAAAAATGTGAATTGGTCTCAGACCTTGGAAAGGCTCAAAAAGGATTTTGAAAATCAAGTAAGAGAAGCAGAGGAAAAATTAGGAAAAGAAATGAGAGTGATGCAAGAAAATCATGAAAAAGAAGTCAACAGCTTACTAAAGGAAACCCCAAAAAATGCTGAAAAAAAATACAGCTTTAAAAATAGACTAACCCAAATGGCAAAAGATATCCAAAAGTTCATTGAAGAAAATGATTCCTTAAAAATTAGAATGGAGCAAATGGAAGCTAATGACTTTATGGGAAATTGAGAAATTATAAAACAAAACCAAAAGAATAAATAAATAGAAGACAATGTGAAGTATCTCATTGGAAAAATGGGAAATGGCTCCAGAAGAGATCATTTAAAAATTATTGGACTATCTGAAAGCCATGATTAAAAAAAAAAGCCTAGACATCATCTTTCAAGAAATTATCAAGGAAACTTGCCCTGATATTCTAGAAGGAGAGGGTAAAATAGAGATGGAATCACCTCCTGAAAGAGATCCCAAAAGGAAAACTCCTAGGAATACTGTAGCCAAATTTCAGAGTTCCCAGCTCAAGGAGAAAATATTACAAGCATCCAAAAAAAAAATTCAAGTACTGTGGAAACACAATCAGAATAACACAAGATGTAGTAATTTCTACACTAAGGGATCAGAGGGCTAAGAATATGATATTCCAGAGGTCAAAGGAGAAAGAATTAAAACCAAGAATCACCTACCTAGCAAAAATGAGTATAATACTTTAAGGCAGAAAAGGAACTTCAATGAAACAGAGGGCTTCTAAGCATACTTGTTGAAAAGATCAGAGCTAAATAGAAGATCTGACTTTCAAATACAAGAATCAAGAGAAGCATGAAAAGGTAAACAGGAAAGAGAAACCATAAGGGACTTATTAAAGTTGAACTGTTTACATTCCTACATGGAAAGATGATATTTGTAACTCATGAAACCTTTCTCAGAATTAGCAAAATTGGAGGGGAGAAGGGGGACACAGGGTGAGCTGAATATGAAGGGATGATATCAAAAAGACAATTAAGTGTTAAGAGGAATGTACTAGGAGAAAGAGAAAGGGAGAGGCAAAATGTAGTAAATCATCTCATATAAAAGAGGCAAGAAAGAGTTTTTACAAGATGAGAGGGAATAAGTGAGGCTGAATTTTATTGGATTTACTTAAGGAGGGAATAACATACACACTCAATTGGGTATGTATCTTAAAGGTAAAGTTTATACCAAAAGTTTATCTTATCATAAAAGGTAAATTTATCTTACCTTACAGGAAAACAGGGGGGAAAGGGATAAGAGAGGGGGGATAATAGAATGGATGGCAAATTGGGGGAGGGGGTTTGGAAACAAACACTTTGGGAGAGGGACATATCAAAGGAGACAATGGAATAAATGGAGGGTAGGACAGGATAAAGGGAAATATAGTTAATCTTTCATAACATGACTGTTATGGAAGTGTTTTGCATGATTACATATGTATAT
The DNA here is from genome assembly GCA_023548195.1 of Bettongia penicillata ogilbyi. Taxonomy (NCBI): domain Eukaryota; kingdom Metazoa; phylum Chordata; class Mammalia; order Diprotodontia; family Potoroidae; genus Bettongia; species Bettongia penicillata. Next base: position 10,165,150 of record JAJHZJ010000090.1, read on the forward strand.
CCTATATTTAATTGCTTGCCTTCTCAATAAGGGTGGAAGGGGAGGGGACAGGGAGAGAATGTGGAACTCAAAGCTTTAAAATGAAAGTTTAAAATTGTTTTTACATGCACCTAGGAAATAAGATATATAAGGAATGGAGTATAGAAATCTTTCTTACCCTACAGGAAAATAGAAGGGAAGGGGATGGAGAGGAAGGGAGTGATAGAAGGGAGGGCAGATTGGAGAAAAGGGTAATCAGAATACATGCTGTCCTGGAGTGGGGGAGGGGGGAGATGGGGAGAAAATTTGAAATTCAAAATTTTGTGGAAGTGAATGCTGAAAACTGAAAATAAAAGAAATTAAGTAGAATTGATCGAGTAGAAAAGGAGGTATAAAAATTCATTGAGAAAAATAATAATAATTCCTTAGAAAATTAGAATGGAGCAAATAAAAGCTAATGACTTTATAAGAGATCAAGAAACAAACAAAACCAAAAGAATAAAAAAATAGGAGACAATGTGAAAGAAATATCTCATTGGAAAAATCACTGACTTGGAAAATAGATCCAGGAAATATAATTTAAAAATTATTGGACTACCTGAAAGCCATCACAAAAAAAGAGCCTAGACATCACTTTTCAAGAAATTATCAAGGAAAACTTCCTTGATATTCTAGAACCAGAGAGTAAAATAGAAATTGAAAGAATCCACCAATCATATCCTGAAAGAGATCCTAAAATCAAAGCTCTCAGGTATATTACAGCCAAATAGAGTTCTGAGGTCAAGGAGAAAATATTGCAAGTGGTCAGAAAGGAACAGTTCAAATATTGTGGAGCCACAATCTGGATACCACAAGATTTAGCATTTTCTACATTAAAAGATCAGAGAGCTTGGAATATAATATTCTGGAAGACAAAAAGAGGTAGAAATACAGCAAAACTGAATACAATCCTTCAGGGACAAAAATTGACATTCAATGAAACAGAGAACTTTTAAACATCCTTAATGAAAAAACCAGAGCTGAATAGAAAATTGGATTTTTAAATACAAAACTCAAGAGAAGCATAAAAAGGTAAACAGGAAGGGAAAATCATAAGAGACATTCCTACATAGGAAGATGACACTTGTAACTCATAAGAACCTTCTCATTATTAGTTCAGTTAGAAGGAGTATATATAGACGGAGGATACAGGTGTTGGTGGAAGATGAAGGGATGATATCCCCCCCCCCCAAAAAAAAGTAAGGGGTGAGAGAGAGGAATGTACTGGGAGAAAGGGAAAGGAAAAAGTAAAATGGAATAAATTGTCACACATACAAGGGACCAGAAAAAAAGTTTTTACACTGGAGGGAAAGAGGGGGAAGGTGAAGAGAGAGTGCGTGAACCTTACTCTCATTAGAATCGGCTCAAAGAGGGAATAACATACATGCTCAATTGGGTATAGCAATCCATCATACCCTACAGGAAAGTAGGAAGGGAAGGAGATAAGAGAATGGGGGTTGGCTGAAGGGAGGGCAGATTGGGGGGAGTGGGGAGTCAGAAGTAAAACATTTTTGAGGAGAGATAGGGTGAAAGAAAAGAGAGAACAGAATAAATGCAGGAGGGGGATAGTAAGGAGGGAAATACATCTAGCAACAGTAACTGTGAAAAAAATTTTGAAACAAGCTTCTCTGATAAAGGCCTCATTTCTCAAATATATAGAGAACTGAGTAAAACTTTATAAAAATAAGAGCCATTCCCCAACTGATAAATGATCAGAAGATATGAACAGATTTCAGGTGAAGTAATGAAAGCTATCTATAGCCGTATGAAAAAAGGTTCTAACTCACTATTGATTGGAGAAACACAAATTAAAATAATTCTGAAATGCCATATCACATCTATTACATTGACTAAGAGGACAAAAAAGGAAAATGTCAAAGAGGATGAAGGGAAAATGAGACATTAATGCACTGTTGTGGAGTTGTGAACTGATTCAACCATTCTGTAGAGCAATTCGAAACTATACCCAAAGTGCTATAAAACCATGGATACCCTGTGACCTAGCAATCCCAGTACTAGATCTGTATCCCAAAAGAGATAAAAAACAAAAAGGAAATTACCTATATGTACAAAAATATTTATAACAGCTTTTTTTTCTGGTGGCAAAGAACTGGAAATTGAGGGGATACTCACCAATTGGGGAATGACTGAACAAATTGTGGTATTTGATTATGATAGAATACTATTGAGCTATAAGAAATGATAAGGAGGATACTCACAGAAATACCTAGAAAGACTTACATGAGTTGATGGAAAGTGAAATATACTATGTACAAAGTTACAGCAATGTTGTAAGATGATCAACTGTGAATGACTTAGCTGTTTTTAGCAATACAATGATCCAAGACAAGTCTGAAGGACTTATGATGAAAATGATATCCAGCTCTAGAAAAAGAACTAAAGTAGTCTGAGTACAGTTTGAAGCATCCTTTTTAATTTATTTTTCTTGAGTTTTTTTTGTTGTTGTTCTATGTTTTCTTTCAAAATGTGACTAATATGGAAATGTTTTGCATGACTACACATGTATAGCCTATACTGAATTAGCTTTTCAATGTGGGGTGGGGTTTGAATGGTGGAACAGGGAGAATCTGGAAAATGAATGTTAAAAATTATTTTTACATGTAACTAGGGGAAAATAAAATACTAAATAAATTCTAAAATATATTAATATAAAAACATGATATAAGTCTTTAAGAATAGTACCTGGATACAGGATGCTTCATAATTATAATGACTAACCTTACCTCTGAGGAAGAGTTATGAAAATGTACCTTTCTCCCTTCTTTGCAGTGATGGGGGCTATGGGCAGTGAGTGCCGCATACAAAGTTGGACTCGATGTGTTTATTAGTTTTTCCAAACTGATTTTATATTCTCATTCTTTTTTTTAAAGGGATGACTCTCTGGATGAGGTGAAAGGGAAAAGAGTAGAAAGAAAAATAAAGGTAATGGAAAAATATGTATCAATAACATTTTTTTAAAAAATGGTTCTAGCAAAGCTAAAGCCCAGAATGATGTGAAGCTAGTGAAAATTGTGAAGAGGACAAAAATGTCTCATTGATTCAGTGTTATTTTTTATCTGTCGTGAGGAAAATATGAGAAAAACAGGTATGGGAGTACTGCTCAGGGTGGATGTGACGATGGTAAGGGGAAATAAAAAGATGACAGAACTCAACTCTTTTTACTTCTGGGTTTTAAAATTTTGCTTTTTTTTTTTTTTTTTTTTTTTTGGTTTGTCAAGGAGAATGATATTTATAGTAGCAAAAACAATTCCAAATACAAGTAGTGAACTGAAACCCAAGATTAGAAGGGGGATAGTAAGAGAGCTCTTAACTGCCCTTGATTCATTCAAATCACCAGGCCCAGATGGCCTGTCCCAGGGGACAGACTCTTATCAAGCCTCTTTGAAAGATGCTGCAGGACAAGAGAGATGCTGAGATATCAGAGAATGGCAAATGTCTTTGCATTCAGAAAAGGGAAAAGAGTCTGCAAGGTAGACCAGATACCTTGACATTGATTCCTAGAATGTATACTTAAATAATTTTTAGTGTACATCTAGAGAAAAAAAAGAGTGGATAGAGAAAACTAGCTTGGCTTCAAGAATAGATCTTACCAGGAGAATGTGATTTCCTTTTTTTATAGGGTTACCAAGTTGGAAGATTAATGAATTAAACAGTAAGCATTTATTAAGTGCCTACTAGGATCCAGGCACTGTGATATGTTCTGGGGTACAAAAAAGGAAGTGTGATATCTCTGTCTTCCAGGAGTTTACATAGTACTAGAGGGATTAAACATGTTCATGGATGAGTAAACAAAGGTTTTATGCAAAATTTTGGTGGTGGTGGTTGTTGTTCAGTTGTGTCAGACTCATTTGGGTTTTCTTGCAAAGATCCTGAAGTGGTTTGCCATTTCCTTCTCCAGCTTATTTTACAGATGAGGAAACTGAGGCAAACAGGATAAGTAACTTGCCCAGGGTCACACAGCTAGTAAGTGTGCAAAGTTGGATTTGAACTCAGAGACTTCTCACTCTGAGCCTGGCCCTCTATCGGCAGACCCATTTAGCTTTCCCTAATACAAAATAAATATTATATAATTTGGAGGAATGCTGTAGATGCCTTGATGTCAGCAAACATTTGACAGATGCTCTATTGACAAGGTGGAGTGATGTGGACTGGAAAACTAACTGCAGATCGTGTTTCAAAATGAATTTCCAATAAGTCAGAAAATACTATAGTTGGGTAGAGTCAAAAACAGTTGAGAGATCAGACCAAAAGAACAAGCACCAATGGTTTGATGCCACTTTAGAAAATGGTCTCTAGTGGTTTATCCCAAAGACATAAAGTAACTTAAATGTGATCACAGAATTGCTAGTATTCTCCTTGTTGCATCACACTGTCTAGATGGCCTCAAAAGTTCCAACTCTGGGATTCTGTGGATGATAGCATGTTAGAACTAGAAGGGATCCCAGAAAATATTTGATCTAGTCTTCTTACCTTACAGAGGAGAAAATAAATAATTCCAACAAACTCTGCTAATGTGTAATGTTGGGAGTGGTGGTGGTGGTGGTACTAAAGATATATGTGTGGAGTGGTGGGGATGGGTGTGAAATAAACATTATAAATACTTATAAATAGCACCTATTATGTGCCAGGTACTGTACTAAGTACTTTTTATAAATATGATCTCATTTTCTTCTCACAACAATCCTATAAGGAAGTTGCTATCATTTATTTCCATTTTATAGTTGAGGAAACTGAGGCAAAAGAAGTTAAGCAACTTGCCCAGGGTCACACAGCTAAGAAGAGTCTGAGACAAGATTGGAACTCACATCTTCCTGACTCCAGGTTCTAGCTACTGCACCACATAGCTTCCTCTAAAAGATAGGCAACTATTATTCATATATATATACATATATACATATATATATATATATATATATATATATATATATATATATATATAAGAGGTTTAGGGTTTAGGGTGGAATGTCAATCAGAAACAATTTGGAAACCAGTAGGTATGTCAGATGTTTTATTATGTCTTCTAATGCTTGTTAGATTTAATTTTGTAAGATTAGCTCTCCTGTCAGTTCTCCTCAGCTTATTAATATTACCACCCTTTGTATATTTATAGCATGCTTAATTACAGTCAGGGCACTTTTACTCTATCATCTCATTTGATTCTTATACCATATTATAAGGTTGGTGGGAAAGGAATTATTATTCCCATTATATAGATGAGAAAAGTGAGCCCCAGAGAAGTAAACTGATTTTCCCAAGGTCATACAGAAAGGGAGAGGAAGGTAGAAGAGTGGAAGCATTCCTCTGAAAGAGCCTACTTTGGCTGTTTGGGCAGTGGAAAGGGTTGAGTATGAAAGTCATTTAGAACCTTGCAGCACTTTCTTCTCTCTCGGTGTTATTTTTTCCCTCTCTGTCCCAGACTCTCTTCCAGACAATTCAATTCAAGCTGATTTCTGCAGATAGGAAGTTGCAGGTCTGTGCTTGGCCCTGTTCTGCCAAGCAAAAGTAGTTTTGAAAATGTTTCCAAGATCCACCAGCTGTTAGTGTAAAGATTAGGGCAAAAGAAATTGGAGCATCCAATGGCATCCCTGACTTGGGACATGGAGACAAATCTCACTGAATCTCCTAGGAAATATTCTCATTTTACTGAAAACTTAGAGTCAGCACTACTGGAATAACAGTTTGGAAATTACGTGTCTATCAGTTTTGTTTGCTTTTTTTTTTCTTCTCTCTATACAGTTTTACTGCTTGGCAAAGTGACCTGCAATTAGTTGTTGTGAGTGTGTCACAGATCTCAGGGTCCCTCTCCAGCCCAAGCATCCAAGAAGCATAGAATGTCAGTCAGAAGGTGCCTTGAAATGCCATCTAATATAACCTGACAAAACACAGAATCACGTCAGAGTTGGAGAGGACCGTGTATAACTTGTTTCCTCATTTTTACAAATGAAGAGTCCAAAGCTCTGAAAGGTTCAATGACTTCCCCAAGGTTTAATAGCTAGTAAGTGGCTTCCCTGGCATCTCCACCTGGGAAACATGGTCTAAGTAAAGTAACCTGGGGTAGCAGGTGCAGCCAAAGGACCTGGGTCCAGATTCCGACTTGGTTGTTTGTATGACCTTATAAGCAAGCCCCCTCTCTCTGTCTCTCTCCAATTCCTCATTTTTAAATGAAGGGACTGTCGTTCTAGGAATCCAAGAGGAATCTAGGAGTCTTGAAATCCCTAGCTCCTGATTCCCATCCCCAGATTCTTTTCTACTGTACTTTCATTTTACAGAACAGGAATCAAACATGAACACTGCCCTTCTACACATTTACCTGTTCATGTAGTCATGGAATACTTGAGATCCTTCCCATGCTCCTCACTTGTTCCTTTTCATAGCTTCCACTGACTTGTCATAGCCTTACACATAGACCTGCCCTTTGGCAAATTGTTTTAGACCGTTTCTGACACATCCGATGCAAAATCAGGTGATTTACAGGTTCCCTTTCACCTCTAACCCACCTCCCCCTCATATAACTAAACCTTACAAACCTAATGTCCCACAACTCTAGCCATCCAGTGAAGTGACACAATTCCTAAAGCAGGCTTCATTCATGGTTTGGTATTAATGGGCTCAATATATATTCCCTTCATGTAATAATAACTCATTATCTTACAGGAACAAACTATATAGGATTAATAGGAAATAATTAAGAGAGGGAAGGAACTAGAGTTAAGAAAGGTTGGGAAAGACTTCCTGCAGAAAATGGGATTTTAGTTGGAATTTAAAGGGAGTCAGGAAGTGGAGATGAGGAGGTAGAGCATTCCAGATATGGGGGACTGTCAGAGAAAATGCCAGAAGTCTAGTGATGGAATGTCTTCTACATGGAACGGTAAGGAGGATCAAAAAGTACCTGCCAGGGTCTAAGGTATAAAAAGATTGGAAAGGTAGGAGTGGGCTAATGTCAAACAAAGGATTTTGCATTTGATCCTGGGGGCCATAGAAAGCCATTGAAGTTTATTGAGGAGAGGAGTTACATAGGAGGATTGATTGACTCAACTGAGGCTATCTTTTGGGCCATGTATAAAAATTCCTAGGTAGGATCTACTTACAGCAACCCTGTGAGACAGGTACAGTGATTATTATGAAGATATTTCTTTTTTCAGACAAGAAAACAGAGGTTTGGAGAGATTTACTAAAGCCTCATGGTTACTGAGTATCAGAGGTCTCTAGGTTTTCTGACTCTAGGTCTTCTGTACTATGGCATTCTGAGTCTCCCCACCTGAGTTAGTTCCCTGCTTTGCCTCACAGGTGTGTTATGGGAAGTGACCAAAAAAAAAAAAACGGCTATAATGTGCGGCACTTCCTCTAGGGGAATAACAGCTATTTTCCTTTATTCTAGGTAGAGGAAAATCAGTCATGAGTGAAGCCAGTGGAGCTGCGTGGCCTCTTTCACAGCTGTTCATTTTGTCCCTGAGTCAGCTCTGATTTGTTCCACTGGAGTGGTCTGCCAGGTGAATCTGTTTCACTGCCCTCCTTCTCTAATCGAGTTTTCTTCATTCTTACAGCTGCCTGCTCTGGCAACCATAACCACTCCAGAAACCCTTGGCTCTGCTTTCATTCATGAAACTACTCTCTAAGGACTCTTTCCCAAGCTTATCTTTTGTCTGCTGAGCTTGGGGGAGTCCAGCACATAAGGAGGGGGCAATGGGATGGGAGATGATGCACTGAACACGTTGACGGTATCTCCTGCTACATGAACATGGAAACTGCCTGGAAACGGAGCCCTTACTTCATGTGTTTAAATAAAATATCAAAGACAGAAAAAGTGAAGGCAGGAGGGAGAAAGATTTTTAAAAAGTACATTTGCCTGAGGCATCTTGAAGGCAAGAGTTCACGTCTCAGGATTCTGAGTGATGAACATTTCACAGAAAGTCCTCATTCCGGTTCTTTCAACCTGCTATCAAGGGGAAATGACTCCTTTTGTTGCCTTCTTGATTAACGGGTTCCTTCTATCCTCCCACACTCTCCTCAGATGTGCAGGTGTCACAATCCTTCAAGGCCAGTTTCAATGCCACATCTTTCATGGAAACTTCCCTTATTTCCAAAAGTGTTGTCCTTCCTTTACATCCTCACACTATTTCACTTGGGCTTTGTTCATGTACCTATAGTTATTTCTGTGTATATTTTCTAAACTCTATTAAGCTGCAAGGATGGAGAGTACATCTTATTCACATTTGTAACCTCTGTAGCATATAACTCAATACTTTGTGGATAGCAGGTACTCAGGTAATAGTTCATGAATGAATGTGTGAGAAATTCAGTGTTTGAGTGAGTGAGTGAGTGAATGAATGCTTCCACAAAACTCCAGAGTCAGAAATGCAGGGCAGGAACTAGGGGAAATCATAGACTCCTTAACTAGCCTGGCAAAGAAATGGTTTCTTTTCCTTCCTTTGTTTTTTTCTTTCCTTCCTTCCTTTCTTCTTTCCTTCCCTCCCTCCTTCCTCCTTTCTTTCTTTCCTTCCTTCTTCCTTTCTTTTTCCCTCCTTCCTTCCTTTTGTATTCTTAGATTTTATATTGTTTTATTGATAGCTTTTGGTTTTTTATCACATTTTATATCACATTCATTTCTGAATATATCCTTGTACAACCCCCTAGCCCCACCCCCAACCATTCCTTGAAACAAAGATTTAAAAAGAAAGAGAAAAAAGCAGTTCAGCAAAATGAACTCTTCTAGCCACTGTGACAGCATATTCACTATTCCACTCTGAGAGTTTCATCCCCCTACAATGAAGGGAAGGGAATGCATGTTTTTTCAATTTTTTTTCCAGGTTGGCAAAGAAATCCTAAAGAATAAAAACCAGGCTTCCAATGGGAGCTTCTCAGGTTGCAGCAGGGTCTGGGTGGATGATAGCAACAATATTCTCTGATTTACACTTTAAAATTCCTCTAGACATATCTAACTTCTTATGGTTAAGAACATAACTGAAAATGCAGCCCTCCCCTTTGGGAATTAGAATCATGCTCAAGTGCTCTGCATAAGAAGTCTCTGAGAGATCACATGAGGGATGGAGTGTTAGAGAGGATATGGGTAGTGAACAGGTGGGAGCAGTATTTCAGAAAAAAATGAGGGGAGACCAAGTCCAAGTCTCCCTGGAACTTCTTGGGAGTTTTTCCAATGCCATATTTTCTTGTAGGGCAGGCAAAGAAATATATAAAGGGATGAAGAATGTGGCATGGCATGAGCAAAGTGGTGTGGTAGAACACCCCCTGGTTATGGAGTCAGATGGCCCAAATTTAAACACCAGAACTGCTTCTTGTCAATGTGACCTTAGGGAAGTTACTTCCCTTCTCTTGTCCTCAGTTTCTGCCAAAATAAAATGAGGGGGTTGAAGTACATAATTTCTAAGGTCCCTTCAGGCTCTAAATCCTATGCTACCTCCCAAGCTGTAGCCCTTTTGACATAACCTCCCCCCTTTTCTCTGATATCAATCCCAAGGGCCCCTCCCTCCTGCTTTAGAGGGGGACCCATTTTCAGCTACTTTCAATTTGGAACAAACAAGCTTATCCCCTGTGGTCTTGAATTTAATAGGATGTCTGCTCAGTGCTAGGCTAAGTAGCCCAGAAATAATTCCATAATTCCATAATTCCTTCCTTCCTTCCTTCCTTCCTTCCTTCCTTCCTTCCTTCCTTCCTTCCTTCCTTCCTTCCTTCCTTCCTTCCTCTCCCTTCCTTCCTTCCTCTCCCCTGTCTCTCTCTCTCTCTCTCTCTCTCTCTCTCTCTGTCTCTCTCTCTTTCGTCAGAGCTATACCAAATAGAAGCCAGGGCAGCTCAATAAAGGCAAAGCTTTTTATAGACAATGGGAAGCCCCAACTTCCTCTCTCAGTTTCAGCCAGTGGGGCTGAAATTCCCACAAATTCTCAGTGTCTCCGAAAGAAATGGGTGAAGGGTTGCGCTCTCTAGGAGGCAACAAAAATGGTCAAACCAGGGGAAAAAATTGAACCAGTTTAAAGAAAGCATTCCTTGGAGCCAAGTTATTGGGAGTATAGAGCAAGGTAGACAAGGAAGCATCATGGGAAAATGGAAAGAGTGATAAACTTCGGACAGAAGACCCAGGTTCCAGTCTCCCCTCTGTGGCCATGGGCAGTTCAATTAACCTCTCAGAGCCTCAATTTCTACATGTATAAAATAGAACTGTTGATACTTATGTTACCTATTTCATAGGATTGCATAAGGAAAGGGCTGCTTCTTCCTTCCTTCATTTCTTTTTTTCTGCAACACAAAGAGCTATTAAAATGTGAGTTATTACCATTACTTGGAAAACAGCAGGAAGGACCCAGGATGGCATGATGGAAAGAATCTTGGTTCTACAAACTTATGACCTGTTCCTCAGTTTCTCCACTTGTAAAATGTAGGGATTGGACTAGGAGGCTCCTTGATGTTCCTTTCAGTTCTACATCTTTGATCTTCCACTCCTGTGGCAGGGCTAGAAACCATGAGGAGTATCCCAGATGCCAATAATGACAGTGCCCCGTTCTTCTTCCATTATAGGCAGGGGTAAAAAACTAGGGAGCTTGGGGTAGTGGAGGTAGACTTACCAAACATATCCATATCCTATGTAGGACATTTTGTTTTTGTAATATAGAGGGGATGAGGAATTTCCCTTGTTTCTTCAATCCCATGCACCCATACTCCCATAATAAACACTTCACATTTTGGTAAACTGAGAGAAAAAGAGAAAAGATCTACCCAAAAGTAGGACGTATCCCAGAGTATTCAGCAATGCTCCTAGTGTATCTAAGGGAATTGCCAATATGTAGGGACTGCTGACTCCTTTTGCATTTATCTGCAAGACTGGAGGGAGAGAGGGCATGGTACAGGAGTGTAAGGTATTATTATTAATGTAATGCACCAAATACCAGCAATTGGTCTAAGAAAGACTTCATTACTTAGATTCAAAGAGTATTTGGTAGCAGAGGGTGGAGATAAGGAGGGGCTCTAAACAGCATCTCATCTCCTCAGCCCCAGGATGGCTTCTCCAGCATCCTGAATGAAGACCAAATGGCACGCCCTTGGCCCAAATGTCCAATAGGATTCACATCTCTCGGGACCCTCTATCTACCATAGTGAGAACATCAGTGTGAGCCCTCAAAGGGGAATTCTGTTACTATGCAAAGAGAAGGAATTTGGTCTGAGTCTTGGCTAGGTCAACAGCTCCCACTGGATGTTTGTTCCTTACTACTTTCTACAGAATGCTTTGTAAGTGAATCCTGGATATTGAAAAGATTTTTTTAATAATATCTTTTCCCCAACAACATGTAAAGACAATTTTTAAGATTCATTTTTTTTTTAAATTTGAGTTCCAAATTTTCTCCCTCACCTCTCCCTTAAGCAATTTGATATAGGTTATACATGTGCAATCATGCAGAACATAACATATTAGTCACGTTGTGAAAGAAAATGCAAACCCAAACAATAAAGCACGACAAAAATAAAGTGAAAAATAGTATGCTTCGATCTGCATTCAGACTCCATCAGTTCTTTCTCTGGATGTGGATAGCATGGAAAACTTTTTAAATTACGTTTCTCATTGCCACAAGCTTTATTTCCTTATTTGGATGAATAATAATATTAATAATAACAAACATTTATATAAGGTTTTAATATGTGTACAGTGCTTTACGTATTACCTCATTTGATCCTCCCAAGAACTCTGGGAGGTACTTTTATTGTCACCATTTTACAGATGAAGAAACTGAGGCACACAGGGATTAAGTGACTTGCTCAAGAATCTTCAGTGCCTCCCTATTCTCTGTAGGAAAATAATACAAACTATTCTGATGAAACGAGATAGTATTTGTAAGAAATTTAGCACAGTGCCTGGTACATAGGAAGTACAATATAAATAATTATTCACTTTCCCTTTCTCTTAAATCATAGGTTTAGAAATGTTACTCCCTGGCTCAAGAATCTTTAGTGGCTTCCTATTATCTCTAGGAAAAAATACAAATTATTCTGATCAAGTGAGATTATATTTGTAAGATTATGTTTATAAGGATAGCACCTGGTATGTAGTAAGTGCTGTATAAGTGCTTATTCCCTTTCCCCTCCTCTTAAGTCACAGTTTTAGTCTTATTACTCCCCTGCTCCAGAATCTTCATTATCCAAGCACTATGCTAAATGTCCTCTTTTCTCTAGGAAAAAAATATAAATTATTCTGATCAAATGAGATGCTACTTATAAGAAACTTAGCATAGTGCCTGATATATAGTAAGTGACGCATAAATGCTTATTCCCTTTTCCTTTCTCTGCTGAGCCTTTAAAGTCTTTCACAGTATGGTTATGGCCCACCTTTCCAGACTTTTTTCCCATTTCTCCCTCATGTACTCTATGTTCCAGACACACTTTCCACCCCACCATTCCCCATATACCGCATTCTCAAACTCCCTTCTTTACCTTTGCACAGATGATACTGATGCCTAGAATGCTCTCCCTTCTTATGTCTGCCTCTTGGAAGCCCTAGCTTCAGTTTGAAATTATGCCCAAAGAACTACAAAACTACACATTCCCTTTGATGTGTAGTACTGGTACAGTTTATGGCTCAAAGAAATTTTTTATAAAGGGAAAATATGAAAATATTATGAAAATACTCTTGTGGTAAAGAATTTGAAACTGAAAGAATGCCCATTTATTGGGGAATGGCTGAGCAAGTTATACTATATGATTGTAATAGAATACTATTGTGCTATAAGACATGAGGAGCAGGTAGATTTTGGAAAACCCTGAGAAGACTTACATGAACTGATGCAAAGTGAAATGAGCAGAACTGAGAGAACACTGTACACAGTAGCAGCAACACTGTGGAATCATCAACTGCAAATGACTTAGCTCATCTCAGCAATGCAATGAGTCAAGACACTTCCAAAAGAATCATGATGAAAAATGCTATCAACCTCCAGAGAAAAAGCTGATGGTCGGCAAACAGATTGAAGCATTCCATTTTTAACTTTCTGTATTTGTGTGCATGTGTGTGTGCACTTGCATTTGTGTCTTCTTTCATGACGTGACTAATATGGAAAAAGGTTTTGCATGACTGCACATATATAACCTATATTACTGTGCTTACTTTTGCAGGGAAGGGGGCAGTTAGAGAGGGAGAGAGAAAGTTTGGACCTCAAAATTTTGGAAAAATAAATGATGAAATTGTCTTTTTCTGTAATTGGAAAAAAATAAATTTTTATTTAAAATTTTAAAGAAGACCTAGGTCCCCATGAAGCTCAGTTCAGTTGTCACTGACTGTTACTGTTACTGAACCAGTTGTTAGAGTCCTCCACCCCTCCCCCATTTATTATCTGGGCATATGTTATATCCTCCAAGTATAATGCAAGCTACTTGAAGACAGGATTGTTTAGTTTTTGGATTTTCATCCATAGCATAATAGCTTAAACAAGAATGTTTGGTCACTGTGAAGATAGAGAATGACAGACTCACAGAAAGTGAACTGGACAGGGGTAGCTTCACCATCACAAAGTCTATCTGCTTCTGGTTTCTAGCTCTGTCCTTAGCCCACTGATTCAAACAGTTCTGGTGAGTCCAAATCCTGTAAGATGTCTCCAATTCTGAAGACAGCTGCTAGCAGCAAAGGTTTAGCCCTAGAGGAAGCAATTGGTCAGTGTCAATGCCCTTGCCCCCTCTCCCAAGACCTTAAGGGCAGAAAGTATTTTCAACAATATCTGAAATTTAGTAGGCATATAATAAAGAGTGGCTGTTCAAGAAATCAACAAGCATTTATTAATTTCCTACTATGATCCAGGCACTATGCTGAATGTTTAGGAAAGAGATAAACACAAAAAATGAAATCATCCCTGCCCTCAAGGAACTTATACTCTAAAGGGGAGGGGGGAAGAATGTAGAATATACATATGTTTGTATAAAATAAGGCTATTCAAAGGATATTAAAATAAATAAAAGATTATTGAATTGAATTGCTGATTTGGCCTCACACACATATGCACAGGCATGTACATGCACACACACAGGCACACACACACTCACCCCAAAATACCAAAAACTCTTCTGTAGAACTCAGCTGTACTAGCCCTTCAGTTTCATCTAGGCAAAGTCTCATCAGTCTGCTTGTTGCCTTTACATGGTTTCTTTACCCTTCCCATAGCTGACCTTGCTATTTCTTATCCCCTGACTCCCCCAGATAAGTATGTCGGGGAGTCTGCCCCTTGCCCTTCCCTTGCCATTTCCTAGTCCCAATACAGGAGACTGAGGAAAAGGACCCAGATAGGATGAAAAGGCAGTGGATGGATGTGTGGTGATCTGCCCCATTAAAGGGAACATCTACACTGAGGGGCATATGGCTCTACTGAAATGTAAGGACCAGAATGACTCATGCGGTCTACACCAGAACCCTGAATAATCAAAAAAGGGAGGTAAGGAGGGTTAAGAGGCAATGCCCTGGGTACAGGCCCTAATGCAGAGTCAGATCTAATCCTAGAGATAGCATGGTACTTTGGAAAACATGCTGGATTTGGAGCCTGAGGACCTGGGTTCAACTCCTGTGTCTGTGATATGGGGCAAGATTCATCTTCCTGAGCTTCAGTTCCTTCATCTGTAAGATGAAAGAGTTGCACTGGGTGGCTTCTGGAGTCCCTTCCAACTCTAGATCTATGATCCTATTTCATGCACTGAGGAGGACTTTGGGAATCTTACCCACCTAGGCTTAGCAAAACAATGCAAAACACATTTTCCTCATTTAGCATCATGTCAGGTGAATCTAACTGTGATTTATGGCATCACATCTGTTACAATTTAATGAGCTAATTGACAATTAGCCCAAAGTTGGAGGAGTGGGGGATAACATCAATACCAAGCTGATTAATTCATCCTCTCTGTCAAGACACTAATAGAGAACAGCTGGAACACCTGGGGGCCCACCCAAAATTGGAACCCAGAGGAAAAAGGGACTGAAAAGCAGCTGGAATGGCAACCATGTTCTAGAGTCAATCAGGAGAGACAGGCACACAGCCTTGGGGGTTGGGAAGAATGCAGTGGCATCCCTATTTAAGCCCAGACTGGCTTCTAGGAAACCTGCTGAATGGAAGGATGGGGGCTAATCTGAAGGCTGGAGGCTTCTGAAACAGATACACAGACTTAGACTGATGCTCAGTTGAAAACATGTAAAAAGTGTTTCTGTTCTGAGAAGTACCAGAAACTGAAGGTGGGCAAGCTAAATGTTAGCAGGGTGGTGACAGAAGGTACATACAGTCCAGGACATTTTGTGGGAAGAATTTAAGTAGGCAAAACTGTGAAGTAGGTCATGGTTTAAACAGTCCTTCTTTAGCATCCCTCTTTCTCTTTCTGGTACCTCCTTCCCAGGAGCCTTAAACTTCCCCTCCTTGGATATTCAGGGGTACTTCTGGCCTGGGTGAGGCTGACTGGCCTTCCAGAAAATAAAAAGTTATCTGAAGTCATTTGCTCCTTGTTATCAGGGGAATTGTCTGATTTGGTCTCACTAATAGTGATTTCTAAGCCATATGCCAGAAAGAGGTAGGGAATTTGAGCCACAGGCAGTGGTGCTGGATAAGTCTAGACCCATCCATAATGTAGAGGCAATTGCCTTTTTGCTGTGCTTTGGGGGTCTCACACAAACCACTGGCAAAGCAAGTACTATAGAGGTTGACAGTGGGGATTATCAGGTGCTGCACAAAGGACCTGACTTTCACATATAGTCATAAACATTTACAGTCAGTCAATGACCAAATGGCTCCTTGTTTTGCTGACCTTTACCTGCCACAACTATCCTGTTTCTCAACTTAAACTGCCCTCCAAGTCAATGCCAAGACTGTGTATCTCTACTCTACATACAATTGGAAACTGATCTCATCCTGGTTGTCACTGGGAGCAATGGCCTTCAAACTAATGCCTTTCCTAAAGTTATAAATGAACACAGTGCACATAGTAGGTAGTGTATAAATACCAATTCCCTTTCCTTTCTCCATATTGTGGTGGTACTTTTCCTGAGGCCATTTATATTTTAGGGAATAATATCCTAACTCTAAAGATAGACTTTCAGATATAATCGACTGACTAGTGGGAAAACATTTTGGCAGAGGAGACTTTGGGTTTCTCAAAATGATATCATCTAGGTAAATGCCTCCTGGACCTATGAATAAGGCCATTCCTAGCCTTCTTTCCAGTCATAATGCAAGGGGTACGTGAGTTTTTTCCTGCTCCATGGACCATTCTGTACTCCCTCCATCCTGATTATGTAGATCATCTTTCTAAAATATGACTTAATAAAACACCTTAAAGGCATTGGCATAGTATCCTCAATTTCCTGGAGTGAAAAGTGAATTGTCACAAGAAGGAAGAGAGCATCTATTAAGCACACACTTCCTCTTCTTCATTTTTGGATCCTTCCCCCAGAGGGATGGGTCACCATTTCCCAAAGACTTCACTCCCTACGACCAGCTACCTCCATTCAAACTGCCAACTTTTCTGTCATTAACACTTTGGCTACTCAAGAGAACCAGGGGACTTCATTCTAGCTCCTCCAACTCAATCTAAGAAAGCTTGGGGCTACTGGGAAGAATATTGATGTCATCCTGATGAAGATTTGGCTTCTAACTGGCTCTAACTTTTGCAACTGTGTGATGGCAGATAAGTCTCCTTAGTTTCCTCAGCTGTAAAATGTAACACTTAACCTGCATCCCTCAAGGAGATGTAGTGAAGAACGTTCCATTCTTAAGGTCATCCTTAATGTACTATATGAATGAGTTGTTATTAATAAGAATGTTCTTTATTCAAGGCACTGTGCTAGATACTGAGAATGTAAGCCTCAAAAGTGATAAGTCCTTATAGTCAAGGTATTTAAGTGATATTGAACACATCACTCTGTAAGACAAATTTGAAAATGAAGTACAAAAAAGAGGTCAGATTGCCCCGAGTCCTCATGTAACACTTAGACCTCTCTGGTTCTCAGTTTGATCATCTGTCAAACTGGGATAATGATAAACATCTTATCTACCTCTCACAGGGCTATTAGGAAGATCAAAGGAGGTGACAGTTAAGTCTACGGTGAAAAGTCATACAAACAATATCATTCAGTCAGTGAACTTATGGTCATTTTCTCACTATGTACCTGGAACCATAGACCACTATCATTATCACTGACTTGTTGCTCAAATGTGTTCAGTAGAGAGGTATCAAATATATGGCCCATGGGCATTAGCCAACCATGGATTTTATTCCCAAATGCAGCCCAAACCAGAATATAATAGATTTGGGAAATATTTGATAAAATGAATAAAATGTTGCATTTTAATAGCTAATCTTACAATTTAATATTATATTTTAATATTACATTTTTATAGATATTACATTTTAAAACTAAGCCAATATGCAGTCTACTGGGATTATTAAATATGCATTAGTAGACAATGTTTCAATTTGAGATTGACATCATTGCCCCAGACCATAGTCATAGGATTATGGATGGAGAGTGAAAGGGCCCTAAGAATCCGAAGAGTCCAAACCCCTCATTTGACAGATGAGGAGACAGAGGTTCATAGAGCTTAAATAATTTGGCAGCATCACATAGCTAGTATGTACATGAGAAGGGACTGAACCCAGGTCTTCTGGATTCCAAATCCAGTTGTCTATCTGATTGCCTCTCAGGCCAGACATTTATCTGTTTTCCCACAGTCAAGTGAGAGAATATTACATTCCCCAGACCATCTAGAGAAAGGGTTCTCCTGTTAAAACCCCAAGCCCTTCTCATGAGCACTGGACTATTGCAATTCTAGGAACCAATTCAATGAATCATGAATAGATGAAATTTCAATTAAAATGAGAAATAATTCAACAAAAGTCATGTCATCTTGTACCACACAATCTAAATTCAATCAGGACAGACATGAATTCTAAAGCTTTTTTTTGGGTCTAGTTTCTAAGGCCTCCTTATTCATTCATTTTTCTAGGATTTTCTAGATTATATATTTAAAAAATAAGGTATTGTACCTGAAAATATAAACATAGAAAAGATGAGCTCAGGATCTGCTAAGTAGTACAGCAGATAGAGCACTGGCCCTAGAGTCAGTAGGACCTGAGTTCAAATTCAGCCTCAGATACTTACTAACTATATAACCCTGGACAAGTCATTTAACTCTGATTACCTCAAAACAAAGGAAAAAGAGATACTCCTTTGTCCTGGCATCTGATCAACATTTTACAATGGAAAGTACACTAGTTCTGGAGCCATAGAACCTTTGATAGAACCTCAAATCTTGCCTCTGATATATACTATCTGTATGAACTTGGCCAAGTCACTTGAAGTCCTTGTGCCTTAGTTTCTCTATCTGTCAAGGGAAAAGTTTGGACTCTATGACCTCTGAGGTCCCCTCAAGCTTTAGAGCTGTCATTCTAGGAGTGTGTGGATAGTACTCACTTAGAACTTCCAGAAAATTGGCCCACAGATCTCATTTCTGTCCATATGTCCTTTACCTGTCGATTCTGAGGTTAATCTTTATTCAAGGCACTCAACAAGCAATCATTTATTAAGCCCTTACTAGATGCCCTAGCCATAGTTTTTAGCTCTGGAGATACTAAGAAAGGCAAAATTCTGCCTCTGCCTTCAAGGAACTTACATTCTAATGAGGGAGACAATATGTGAATACCTAGATACATGCAAGATATAAACAGTGTATATGGAAGGTAATCTCAGAGGGAAGACATTATCACAGACAGCTGGTGTTGAGGCGCACATATTGTCAGACGGAGTCAGGAAAATATGAATTCAAATTCAAGCTCAGATATTTACTAGCTGTGTGACCCTAGGTGAGTCATTTACCCTCTGTGTGCCTCAGTTTCCTCATCTGCAAAACAAGAATAATAATAGCATCTACCAGGGTTTTTGTGAATATAAATAATATTTATAAGGCTCTCTGCAAACCTTAGAGCACTGTACAAATGCTTGTTATTATTTTCATTACTAGAGAACATCCTGCAGAAGTTCACATTTAAGCTGTCTTGAAGGAAACTCTGCATTCTAAGATAAGAATGGAGTGCATTGCAAGCAGGGGGGGCAGTCAGAGTCAAGGCATGCAATCAGTAGATGGCACAGTTTGCATCCAAAATCTTAATTTAAAAAAAATTGTAAAAGAATGGTGGTGTCAAGACTACTGCTTTCAGATATCTTGACCCATCATGACATGATTCATGGGAAGCACTCTAAGCTCTTTTTATCCAATGACTTAAACCCTGCTGAGCAGCTCCTCTTCGTGACTTAAGTAAATACAATGAATGTATAGGAAGGAATACTTTTTCATCCTCTATGTGCTTGTGAAGCAAGGTATTGTGAGTCAGGCTATGGAAAGAAAAGTGGAGTCTCATCAGATCCCTCATTAGGGTGGAAATTCTTTGACCTAAGGGATTTCAATATGCCAGCCTGAGTGATCCAGTTCCCCTGACCGCCCCCCCCCCCCAATTGCTTTTATACATTCACTTATTTCATATGATTAGGGGAATTCAACAGACAATAGTAACGATATTTATTCACCACCCACTGTGTGAAGAGCACTGTGCTGGATGCTGGGGGGAACTGAAAAATTTAGGTAAGTATTATCATAGATTTACAGTTGTAAAGGGCTTAAGAGATTATCTATCTATGC
Organism: Bettongia penicillata ogilbyi; assembly: GCA_023548195.1. Taxonomy (NCBI): domain Eukaryota; kingdom Metazoa; phylum Chordata; class Mammalia; order Diprotodontia; family Potoroidae; genus Bettongia; species Bettongia penicillata. The sequence continues at coordinate 10,184,844 of JAJHZJ010000090.1, forward strand.
AATCTCCTGACTTTATAATCATGTCTCTGAGACCAAGAGAAGTTAAACCACTTGCACAGGGTCATACAGATGGTAAGTTTCTGTAGAGGGAGCTAAACCCGGGTCTTCCTCACTTTCAAGTCCAACTCTCTACCCACAAATCCTGCTAACAGCTTAGTAGGAAAAAAATAAACTTAATGAATATAAGGCAAAATAAAATATGACCAAAATAGCAGCTGATGTCTAACTCAGATGTTTTATCTTGAAGTGGTGACCTTAGACTCTGTAAGACTGGACCAGCAAGGGATCTGGCAAGTCCTTCCAAGGTAAAAGGGTTTCAACCATGGCCCCATGAACTAGGTTAGCTAAACAGGGTGCCCAAAGGGCTGGATATCAGATGATGGATATTTTGGGTCACAATTTACCAAGCTATAGAGGAGGTGCAATCAGTCAGAGTGAAGAGAAAATCCATGTAATACTGAAGTATGTCCATACAAAAGATGCAGGCAAAAATCTAGTTGAAACCTAAGAGGAGAGAGGCCATTATCAAATAGGGCTTCCTGGAGGAATAGGCATTTGAGTTGGACTTTAAAGGATAGGTAGGAACTAATTCCCTACTTGGAGGGAATGGCATTGCCAGGCACAGTTTGAGTAGTCAAAGGGGTGGAGAAGTGTAGGGTATTTATAGGAAGATGGCAAGGAGTCCAGTTTAGTTAGCAAATAGAAAATATGAAGATGAATGGTATGAAACAAGGCTAAGAGGGTAGAGTAGAACCAGTTGGAAGAAAGAAAGCCTTAAAAGTCCATTTGAACTTGCTAAGTGGGCAATAAGGAACCGCTAAAAAGTTCTAAATAGCAGAATAAAGAAAAAATAGTAATTGTTTCTAACTCTATGAGCTAGGTGTTGCAAGAATTATCATATCCATTTGTCAGATGAGGAAACTGAGGCTCAGAGATTAAGTGACGTGCTCAGTCACAAAGCTAATAAATGTCTGAGGCAGGATTTGAACCCAGATCTTCCAGACTGACAGTCTAGCTTTCTATCTAACAGTGCCACATCATCAACCTGAGGTCAAGGATATCATGTTCTTCTATTATGTTCAGAGTTTCAAACAGAATGCAAGGTCTGTTTTCACCAGTAGTGATTTATGCTCCTGTACCAGAGATAAGGTGAGAATCAGAGGTCCAGGGCTGCTGTATTTGGGAAAGCCTACAACTACATGCAAGATCCGCTAAATTGACAGAGCTCTGGTGGATCTGTGACTAGGGTGATATTAATAAATAAAAAAGTGAAGATTTCCATAAGATTCTCGAAATGATTTGAGAGTCATATACTATTCTCCCACAAACATCTGATCATTTCACCTTCATCAGCCTTACCTAAGTAGAGTTTGGTAAGTCACTCACCACCTGACTTACTCAAAACCTTCTCTCTTCCAGATATCACTTCTGAGAAACTAACCCATACTGAGATGTTTTAGTAAAGAGGAAGTACGAAACAATGGAAAGAGCACTGAATGAGGAATTAGACAACCCGTGTTCAAATTCAGCCCCTGGTACTAGTTTTGTGACCTTGGACAACTCACTCAATGTCTCTGGGCCTCAGTTTCCTCATATGTAAAATGAGAAGGATAAGTTACATGATACTTTATTTCTCTTCTAGATCTGTATTTTTATGACTAATATCTGTGTAATGAGTTACTTCTCCAGGCACTTATATCTTAGCAAGGGTTAATACATTAATCCTTATGATTGATTGGTAGACCCTCTCACTCTTTAGAAGACATGCGGCCTTTTTTGTGACTTTTAAAATATACGTCTGTATATGTGTACATCAACACAGGTACTTTCTCCAAGTGCAGACTGGATGCCATTCACCCTTTCTCATCCCATGTGACTCTCCCCCTCCCTTTCCTCTAAATGCTCCACAGTGAGTATGCATCACATGCCGTGGGTTTTCCTTTATTTCTCTCAAAATTAGGCAGGCACCAATGTAGCGCACTGGGCTACCTCTCTGCTTTCCTTCACTCTCCTTAACCCAGAGTCTTTCCCAGTCAGGGGTAGAGCATAGGACCAGGACTCAGGAAGACCTTCATTCAAATGTTCAGAGACGAGCTGTGTGATCTTGGGCAAAGTGCACTCTCTGGGCCTCAGTTCCTTCTCTCCAAAAGAGACTCTGATCTTGAAGATTCCTTGCAGCTCTAAATCTGTGATCCTTGGAGCCTATGGGAAAGTCTCTTATGCACAGAATCTGATCTAGAGAACAATTCCTCACAGGTAACCAGGTACAGACTATTAGTAGTCACTTCTTAAAAAGAATTTCTAGTAAAACTTCAGCTTTATATGTCACTTTAAAGTTGCAAAGGATTCTCCTCATAATAATCCTAGGAGTCAGGTGATACAAATACTATTATCTATATTTTAAAGATGAAGAAACTAAATAAGAAAACTCAAAGAAGCCATGTGACCTATCCAAGGTCATAAATCTAGTAAGAGTCAGAGGTAGGATTTGAACTCAGGTCTTCTGTCCCCAGATCAGTGGTACTTTCTAGATCCCACATCCTCCATGGGGTTCTGAGTAAGCTTCACACAAGTGTGGCCCATCAGAACATTCAGTACCTTCCATCTTCCTTATTGCTACAAACATTAACTGCTCCTCCCTCTCCAACAAAGTATCTATCACTAAACTGAGATCACTTTGAATGGAAAATGGACACATATGTTCCTCTAAAAAGAAAATAACTGACATGTACACACGTATGCATATATGTGTTTGTGTATGTATTCATGCATGTGTGTGAATGTACAGAGTTTCCATAAAGTCTTAGTATATCTTTAAACTTTAATAGTTTAAAACTGCACTAATACTTTAGGGATGCCATGTTTATATATGTATGTATAAATATATGTACATATGTGACATATAAGAAACATATATTGTATATATAATATGTAGAGGCACAGATATATTAATCCCTCAATGTGTAGATACTTTATCCAAGGGACAGATAACAGAACCCTCATACCCTCTCATCTCCCCTATTCCTATGTCATTTTAAAGACCAGGAGCCCAGAGCTTTAACAGTCTCTTTCCAGCTGAGAAAGAAGCCAACATGGACAGTTATCTGTCCAGATCATCCCACTCCCTCTGTCTCTCATTCCATGCCTGGGGCAGTCCCTCATTCAGTCACAAAGATTGAGAGCCCTACCACTATTCCATAGCACAGGGGTTCAGGAGACAAGTTTCCCAAGGAGTTGCCTCTGTGCTGAAAGCAGCAGCCCTGGGCTCATCAGCCAGAAGTGAAGCTTAAGTTAAAAGACAAAATATGTAAACTCTGGGAAGGGGGATTCCTACAGTCCCGGGGATTCCCATCTACTGTATAACCCATATCTAGATGATCTTTCCAGCCTGTGGAACGTCACTGAGGATTAAGCAATGGACTCTGCAATGAGACCACCATCTCTAAAAGGGGCTGGGGAGAGGAAGCAAGTAATTCTTAAAAGGGGAGGGATTTGTCTTTCTTGCCTTGTAGCACCAGCCCCAGGAATAATAACCTTTAACCTGCGCTGTCCAGCAGCGCAGCTTTGTGCTGCTCTTGGGGAGATGAAGGAGCCTTAAACTGAATGGGTAGTACTTAAGACTGATTATAGACAGAATTTAGGTTTTATACAGACCAGATTTTGTGGGGGAGGAGATAGAGTGTATGTATGTGTGTGGTGAGGAATGGGAGAGGAGAGGACAGCATTTGTTTCCACCAATGCAGTGGTTTATACACCACAGGTTTTCCACATTCATCACCTCACTTGAGCCTTGCAACAACTCTATGAAATAGTCAGTTTTCTTATTTTACAAAAAATGAAACCAAGACCCAGAGAGAAATGACTTGCTTAAGGATCCATAATCAATAATTGAGCTGGTACTAGAACACAGGTCTCCAGACCAGTTCAATGATGTTTCCATTACCCACATTACTCTTTCAAAACCAGTTGGATATGAGGAAGAACATGACCTAGCAGCCAGGATTTCTGGCCCTGGAGCCAAGAGGACTTGCATTCCCATCATCCCTAGACTTATTAGCTGTGTGACTATGGGCAAGTCACTTGACCCTCTCTGATCCTCTGTTTCTTTATCCTAAAAAAGAATATGACAAAAGGTGCAGTACCTCATGGGGCTGTTGTAAGGCTCAAATGGGATAATGAACATAGAATGCTTTGCAATCCTTAATGTGCTCCATAAATGTAAGCTTTTATTTTCTTATGTTGTTCCAGGATCAAGGAAATTCTTCTCACCCATGCTTTCCTGTTGACCCAATAGTAAATGAGAGAAATATTCTACCATGATGCTCATTGGAATTCAAGAGGATTCATAATCTTTGCCTTCCCAACCCAGAGACAAAACCACTTACCCTTGGGAGGTCACGGTGTCTCCCAGAACACCCCATCCTTCTCAGAAACTTCTCATCTCATTGCAGCCTGACCAGAAACACCTGTTGGCTGTTTCTCTTTGTCTAGCTGTTTGAATCCCAATGATCTGATAACTCCTGTCTACAAACAGCGGTCACATCTCCAAAGAAAGTAAATGAGAATTCAGATGAATAAAATCCCTCTGTCTTCTTCCTCCCCTCTACCTCTCCCTACATATTGGACTAATGAGCTTCCTCTGGTCTCCCATACCTTGCAGCTGAGTCCTGAGGCCATGTTACTGAATCTGACCACAACCACAAGGGGCCTTCATCTTCTCTAATTATTAAAAAGAAATCATGACTTGGCTACACTGGACTGTCAGCAGTCTTCAATGCACCATACATCTCCCAAAAATATTTTTGCTCCTAATAGGGGACATGAATATTTAAAAACATTTATAAACCAACAAAACCACATCAAATTTTTCTTCTTGCTTTGAATTCTCTCTGCAGATAATGCCTCTTTCTGTGTCGCTGAATCGTGCCACCTTCTCCTAATATCCCAAACTGGGATTAAGGGGGAGCTTTGAGGATTTAGTCACACTAACCAAGTAACACAAACAATGTTTGGATTAATAGCTGGTGAGGGTCAGGATGGCATGGGCTGGACAAGAATAAACACCTGTCTCTGGACTACCCAAAACATTAAGGCTGGGAGCTGCTTGCTACCCAAGCTCACTTCAAACAGTTATCAAGGGAACTGTTGGAAGGCAGGCCACTGGTGTGAAGATAAGAGGAAAAGGCAATCACCCATAAACAGGGATGATTACACAAGACCAGGAAACCACTAAGCTGTAGCCCTTGTGGTGAAAGCATTAGTTATATCAGGTTTACAAAGTATAATACAAATGTTCTCCCCCCCAAAACTGTGGGGAACAATCTACATTTTAGGGCAGGTAGGTGGTATGGCGGGTAGGTCAGGAAGATCTGCATTCAAATCCAGCTGCAGACACTCACTAGCTATGTGACCCTGGGCAAATCACTTAGCCCTGTTGATCTCAGTCTCCTCATCTATAAAATGAACTGGAAAAGGAAACGGCAAATCACTCCAGCAGCTTTGCCAAGAAAACCCTCAAAAGGGCTCATGAGGAGTTGGACAGAACTGAAAAGCAGCTGCACATCAAATTGACATTTCATCCCCTTTTTGCTGCTTTTGTAGCAGTTTTCTCCCTCCTTTCTACCTCCCCCCACCCATCCCAGCCCTGCAAAACCAAGCCAAAGTCGAGTTTTTACCAACAGTAAGACAGCATTCCATCAATAACTTCTTCAAACTCAACAATAAGCCGATCTAAGTCTAACCCTCCTCCCTCCCTGCCCTGAGAGGATGCTACCCCTCTGCCTGTAACCAATCAGCCTCACACCACCAACTCTCACTTGTGTAGTCTGAAGCAATTACCAGTGGCTAAGCAGCCTTGCTTCAGCCCTGCCTGTTCGAAACCAGGATCAAGGGACGTGGCAACTTCTCTCCTAGTCATTTCTCCATCCTCTGGAGCAATCCCTCCTTACTGAGAGAGAGAGGTTTAAGTAGAAAAGTGGATATTTCCACTCAGGGACCGGAATCATCCATACTGGTAAGGCTGAGGCATACAATGGTCAAAATGAGACTCAAGTCGCTCTCCCTACCTTTGTTGAGGGTCCCAGTGACGAGCCTAAAGATAGTCTGGGCAAATTTCACGATCCCAAGCTTGCATCTCTTGGAGCAGCCACTCATGGTGTGAAAGAAGAGGTAGGCTCTTCTTTGTAGCTGAAGGCAGGGAGCACTCCCCGCAAGAGCCACAACACTGAGGTGTTCAGTGACTTGGATTCCTCTTTGGTGCAGCACAAAACCTCCCACCTCCAAAGAGGGATAACCTCTTGTGGATTTGGGCTCAGGCAATAGCACAAGCAACCTCTGCAATGAGGCTTGCCTTTTGCAAGTCAAACAGAGAAGGCTGCAGAGCAGGATTTGTGCACCCTTCCTCTGTCCCCTGTCCCACCTGAGTCCACTAAGGTGTACATCACCCAGGGTCCTTGGGCTCTTGGTGCCCTGGGCAGAACTTCCCAGGCTCAAGGTGCTCAGAGCAAAACTGAGAGTAGAGAATAACAGAGCAGAGCTGAAATGAGGGAGGAGTCGGCAGCTTTCCCAGTCTTTGCTGACTGTCTTACATGGCATTGGTAATGCAGCAATTAATACTAGAGTCAGAAGGGAGGTGACTGCCGCACGAAAAATACAAGGAACAACAACCTCTCGCTCATGTTTTCTCCTACTCACTTAATCTAATTGATTTATTGATTTGGCTATTATCAGAACCAGGCAAATCTCCCCATAGAGTCAACACTGGCTTCTGCTCTCAGTGGAAAGTTTAATGACAGACTCTGGAGTGACCTGGATTGCATCACAGGAGGACTGACTGAATAGGGAGCCCCCCTAGGGTTGGGGAAAATCTGGAACTGGGAATGTGTGCACAGCTGGGCACAGCTGGGCACAGCTGGCTCAACTTGCCTACTCCCACAGCTCAAGGGCATGTCAGCCTGCCTGCCTTTCCTGGGACTAGGCAAATCCAGTATTAATGTTTGAGCTGCCTCTGGGTTCCACTGTATTGTGAGCTTTAGAAGAGAATTCTTCACCTTTTTTTCTTCCGGGAAGTAAGCTGTGGCATAAATGACATCCAGTCATTGGTAATGCAAAACTAGAGAAGAGGTTGAGGGCAAGGAACATGATATGATTAGAAGCTTACTACATACATATGAACTACTGATTTTCAAAAGAATACCATGACATACAATACACTAAGCATGAAAAGAATATATATGTTTCATTTTGACAAGGGGAGGGTTACCAATCCTATAATTTCATCAGCATAGAAGCCTCTTGGTGTGGAAACTCTTTCCACCAATTCAGATCAGTAGCTCCCCTGTAACTGATGGTCTTAGAATGTATGAAACATATGACATTGAGCACAATTTGTCCTCCACTTGATGAGGATACTTGCAGGTCTCTCTATCCCCTGGGTCTCTATCATGAGTATCAGTCACCATAGCACTGGACTATAGATATTCAGAGTAGGAAATAAGAAATGACACATCTTAGAAGCTGCTTGAAGTAAAAAAGAAATCAATCCTCCACAGCAGTTTGTTTGTATGTCATTGATTCTTTGGCCTTTAAATGCAGGACCAAAAGGGCTATTTAATCTCCTTGGTCTAGAGCTGAGTGAGAACTATTCCAGAGGGAAAGTATATCATCCAGACTGAGGGAGCTCCAGGCAGGAAGCAAGGAGATGTCAGCTTCTAGGAGCAGCCTTGACCCTATGACCTTGAGCAGGCCACTCCCTGGGTCATAGTTTCCTCATTTGTAAATGAGGGGAGTTGAACCAGATGATCTCTTAGGCCCTTACTTGATTTAATTTTCTATGGCTGTCATTGATATCAAGCTGATAAAAGGAGAAAATCATAGATTTAGAATTGGAAGGAAAGTTAAAAGGCATCAAGTCCAACCTCAGCATTTTACAGATGAGTGAACCGAGGCAGAGCAGTTAAGAATTACTCCAGAGAATAGCTTACAATTAGAAAATGTCAGAGGCAGGATTTAAACTTTGGCTTTCTTGACTCTGAGTCCAGCTCAGTACACATCTCAATCCTGACAAAGAGAGAGTAACAGATTTGAATCAGGGACTTTTTTCTCTACTTTTTGTTTATTAGACTCAAGTCTAGCTCACGAAAAAGGCTCAAGTCATGAGATGGAAAAGGGCCATGCATTCTGAAAGCCCTGAGTTTGCCTGTATTAGGGAAACAGGGCTGGCTACAGAATTGGGCAGAGTAGGCAGCTGTTCACATGGTGTGCTTTGTAGGGAGCTGAATGTCTTCCCACCCCCAGCCAAAAATATCTCCTTTTGCCTGTCTGCCACAGTGCCTGGAGTTACTATGTTATTTACTCCTTTGAATTAGAGCATTGAAGGCCCTAGTTAAAATGCAGGTGTTATCTAAGAAGGAGAACACAGGAAGCTATTTCTGATCACTAACACCTTTAGCAAGAAATAATGGTCCATCAGGTTAGCCCATCACCCAGTAGAGATGTGACACGGGTCAAAGCAAGTTGTGAAAGAAAGAGGTAAAGGTCCAAGATTTGGGGCATTTCCCAAAAGGGTAGACTCGAACTACCACAGGGAGTGGGCTGGTGTTTGGACAGACAAGATAGGACAGCATAAGAGAGGCAGTGGCAGAGTGGAAAGAGCTCTGAAGTCCTTAGAACTGGGTTCAAATCCCAACTCTGACATGTGCTATGTGTGACCTTGGGCAAATCACTGAACCCCCCGAGTCTCAGTTTCCTCAAGTGTAAAATGAGAAGATTGGATTAGCTGGGCTCTGGGGTTCCTTCCAGCTCTAAGTGTATGATCTTATGACCTGAGAGGAAAAAACAAAGAATGACTACAGAGAAGGGGATAGAGAGATGTTGAAAATAGTCATGCAAGGAAGAATTGTCCTCTGGTCCAGAGAAGTCATTTTTTCAAGACAATTATAAGGATATGTGTGGGGAGAAGGGAATGGTTTAACAACTTCAAGAATTTAATTCATTTAACAAATGTTTATTAAATTTCAAGTATGTGCCAAGCACTGCTAGACAGTGGGAATATAAAGGGAAAAAATGAAAGAGCTCCTGACCTTAAGCTCACATTCTGTGTTAGGGAAGCATCATATACACAGATAATTAAATATAAAATAAATCCAGAGGTTTTGGAGAGGGCATTGGCAATTGGTGGGATCAAGACAGTCCTCCTGTAAGAGGGAGTAATTGATCTGAGCCTTGAAGAAAGCTAGGGATTCTACAAGGCAGAGGTGAAGAGGGATTATATTTAAGCATAGGTCTGTGCAAAGTGATATAGAATTGGGCATTCGTGAATTCATGATATAGGATGTCATGCAATGGGGAGGGGTCAGAATGTAGGTCGTTTGGCTCAAACATGGCATAAGGGGAAAAGATCAACATTCATAAATCAGGAAAGGTTTACAAATAGATTATGAAGGAATATAAATGACAGAATTTATATTGGCAGAAAGAATAGTTTTATTTTATTCTTGAGGAACTAGGGAGCCACTAGAGTTTCTTCAATAGAAAGTTCCATGGTCAGACTTGTGCTTTAGGAATATCAGTTTAGCTTAAAGCAGAAGGAGAAAGGAGAGACCTGAGGCAGGCTGACTGATATCCTAATATCACAGAATTTCTCTTTCTTCCCACAACAGAGAATGTTCATAAATTTTAAAAAGCTGCTTTAGCTGCATCTTTGGGGAGGTGGATTGGCAGACTGAGGATACTACTAAAACTAGGAAGCCAATGTGAAAGAAAGCTGAGACTTTAGAGAGATTCACCAGTCAGTGACTCCTTCTTTGTCCTGGAAACCAGAAAAGGAATCCTTGAAGATCAGGCACTTTTCTAAGATTGTCAGCACCATCTGGTGCTGGACAGCAGAAGACATGCCTGGAGGAGTCTGGGGATCAGGCTGGAATAGATGGATGAATAATGATGACATTTGATCTGAAGGAAATACATCAGGGTTTTTGGAAATTATGAATATATCCTCCCTACCCTTATGTACAAATGCAAACCTGACCTAAAAACCTGTGCTGTTTTATAGGACTTTTTGGGACTTTTCAAAGTTGTCAGTACTAGTAAAGATCCAACTCATATCTTGACAGGGATGAATGGATGAATTAACAAAAAGCATTTTTCCAGCACTTACTATGTGCTAAGCACTGTGAAAACACTGAGGTTTCAAATATAATAGAAAAGATAATCTCTACTTTCAAGGAATTAATATGCTAATAGGAATAAACAACCCACATAGGAGAGAAGCAGCCAGGGAAATCTTTTGGCTTGAAAAGATTGTTAGTGGGGACATATCATAGTAGACTGATGAACAAGGACAGAATCAATTTGATTGGTTCCAGAGTTAGGAGGTGGGAGGTAGGAGGAGCAAATGTGGTCCATTGGAAGAGATAGAAGAAGAAAGTAAAGCTTGTTTGGAACTGATCCTAGATGGAATGGGGGACTAGGACAAGTATCAGTTAGCCCAGCAGGCCTGAAAGTTGGCTTCGATCAGAAAGACCTGAGTCTGAATCCTACCTCTAATACATATTAGCTTCATGAACATCCCCCATCTCCAAAGTCCTATTGAGTATCAAGGTTCCAGCAGAATAAGAGCTATAGGGTGTACTTTCCCCAATGCCCCTATCCCTTTCCCCACTTCTGGCTGAAAAATATCAGCCATCCCTATCCCTATAAGAGGAAACTCAGAGTCCCTCTTCACTCTGAATTTTGTGTGATGGCAATCAAAATAGGATCTTTTGCTGTTTTTGTTTTAGTATAATCAAGTTTGTCTGATTGAATCTTACCTTTGCCAATCCAGAGTCTTTACAAGGAGTAAAGTACAGAAACAAGGGTTTCTTTAACTAGAAACAGAGTATGTATTTGTGTTGTTAAGTATTTTAATGTGATTAAAGTCCTTTCCCACCCATTGATCTGGCCTTCCCATTGTGGGAAGTTTGATTAGGGGAGTTGTTTTGAAGGAGGGTCCCAAGTACCTTTTGTTTTTTCTATTGAGGTACAGGGTCAAAGGGTTGTGATGCCCTCTGGCTCTAAAAAAGATATAAATACTTTGAATTGAGGTTTTACTTTGGGGCTTTCTTTTTGCAAGAAGCTTTGAGTGCCAGATGAGGACTCTGAGAAGCTGCTAAGGAGCCCCCAGGCTTTGAGAACCCAGATGTCGTGCTTCCCTCTCTGGTAACAATGGCCAGAAAGCTGTATCTGCCTGTTGAATTGTAGTGGGGCAGAGGAAGCCATGTCTGTGATTACTTTGGGGCTTACTTACTGACTGGAAGTGTTTGTTTGGTCAAATGAGGACTCTGGGAAGCCACTAAGGAGCCCTCCAGTTTTCGGAACCTAGATGTTGTGTTTCCCTCTCTGGTAACTATGGTCAGAGAGTTGGGGTCCAATTATCTGTTGAATTCTGGCAGAGGAAGCCATGTCTATTGATCTTTTGATTTCTCTGTATTTTCTTTGAAATTCAGGGTGCTGACTTTCCTGAACTAATTGAATGATATATGTGCTTGGTTAAAGGAATGATACATGTATTTGATTAAAGTGATTGTTAACCCCTCAAAAGTTGCCTTTCCTTTTATGAATGCAGATCTAAGAACCTGAAATAGCAGCTCCCCATCTATGTTGGGGTGCTTACTGATACACTGTGGTAGTCGGCAAGACCACTCTCTTCACATCACCCCTAACACTTGCCTTTGGACAAATGTGGCTAAACCTCTTGGATGAGCATGGAGTCACAACTACAGTTCTTTTGGTGAGGTGGAGGACCTCAGAGATTTGCTATTTGTCCTGCCACTGCACCCTCCAGACCCTCAGACATTCCCATATGACCTGCTGATGTACCCTAAGGACCCTTGGTGCCTGCTATCCACCTTGTTGTTTTACTGTGAGGACCACCAATCCTTTCCATTCCTCCTGCAGTTGAATATCCTGTGCCAATCCCCACCCCCTAGATTTTTAAGGCATTCTGTATACTTCGTTTATTTAAAATAAGAGGTAGCATGATCTGTTGGATAGAGAAGTCAGAAGAATCAGGATTTGAGTCCTGCTTCTGACTCATGGGCCATGTGACCCATGACAAATTGCTTCACCTTTCTGTTCTCTAGGCAACTCTCTGAGCCTATAAGTTGCAGAGAAAGTGACAACATCCATTGTTAGGAAGAGTTTTCTCATTCAAAAGTTCCATATACTCATGAAATCACCAAGTTATTCCCTGTTACTATTTGCTTACTTACAAGAAGAAATGCAAGTGTAAAAAATCCTTAGGCTCAAGGACTATTTTATTTTCGTTTTTGTATGCTTTGCATCTGGCACATAGTAAGTACTGATAAAATGTTTATTGACTTATTGGGACAGCTAGGTGGTGCAGATGGTTAGGGTACCAGGGCTGAAGTCAGGAAGACTTATGTGGCCTTAGACCCTGGGCAAGTCACTTAGCCATGTTTGCCTCAGTTTCTTCATCTATAAAGTGAGCTGGAGAAGGAAATGGGAAACCACTCCAATATCCTTGCCAAGAAAATACCACATGGGATCATAGAGTCTGACACAACTGAAACAACTCAATGACAAGAACAAGAAAAATTGATTTATTGATCACATTCTCAGTCACAAAATGTGACTCACCATGCAAGGTATAAGTAGAGGACAATTGTTAAACCATACATTATTTACTGTCAGTGAGATGAGAATCCAAAGAAGTTAGAAATCAGTGTGAACTGGAGCAATGTGAATATGAAGGCTCCACACAAGGGAGAAAATTTGATTCGTCCTTGAAGGCTAAGTAGGACTTAGATATACAGATGGCACTTACTGAGTGCTTAATGATCATTTAAAATCATTTAGGAAATATCTAGGCTATAAATGCTAGCTCCATTAATAATAGTGAACATTGTCTTTTCCTTTACCAAGCTCAAAGCATTTCAATCCCTTGTATCCTATAAAGACTTCAGAGATTAACTCTCCATGTGCTGGATAGGAGGTCCTTGCCTTCTGAGTAGGTTAGTGGTGAAAGAGACTTTAGAGATTATCTCATGCTTTGGTGTATGGACCTCCAAGGATACGTGAATAGATTTCCCATTCAAGCTCATAAATCCCCTGAATCTATCCAGTTTTACAAATAAAGAGAGGCCAAGGCAGGTTACCAGCATCCTAACCATCACACAACAAGGTCAATGGAATGTTGGGGAGCAACATTTGGTGACTGACCATCTTTCCAGCAGAAGATACAATGAGAAGAATGGATGATTCCCACACTAGGACAGTTTATGGCAGGATCCTGTTTTCACAGTTGAAGAACATGCTATTCTTACAAAAAAGTAACAAGAAGGAATTCAGTGATACTCAAGCGACAAAATAACAACAGGGAAATCAAACAGTCCACAGGTTGTAATTAGTTGTAATTAGTCTGTTTCCCTGTCTTGGGTATGCATTGTGTAAATGAACTTAAGGATTATCATTCCACCCACCTGAAAACATTTAAGAGGATAGTTATATCCAAACCTTCATGGGAGAGAGGCCAGGCAAGTGGTGGCTCCAGATGTTCTATTTGGTAGAGAGCACCAACCCCTTATAATCCAACAATGGGTGCTGATGGAGGGGCAGTGGGGAGGGTCAGAAATTAGACTGAGGTGGGGATGGGAAGGACATATCAGTTGCCTTCAAATACTTGAAGGGCATTATGAAAAATAGAAATCTGGCTTATTTTATGTCTCTAGAGGACAGAACTAGGACCATTGGAATTATGGGGAGGCAGATGTCAGGTCAGTGTAAGAAATGTTTCTCTTAAATCATGTATGAAAAAGAATGAACTGCCTGAAGAGGCAATGAGCTCCCAGTCACTAGATCCATGCAAACAGAGACTGAACCACCACCTATCAGCATTGCTATAAAAGGGATTCATGGCCATATTAGAGGATATACTCCTTATAAGCGTGGACTTTGTCTCATTGAGCATTGTTATTTCCTTGGCATGTACCCTGTATATTGTATACAGAATACTTGCTGTAACTGTGAGTGAATGAATGAATGAATGAAGAGATAAAGATAGCTAGCATTTACATAGCACTTTAAGGTCTGCAACACAATTCACATGTTCTCCCATTTGAACTAATGAATAAATCATAGGTTAGTACTGAAAGGGAAGCTAGAGTTTACCTAGTCCAAGTGCTTCGTTTCACAGATGAAGAAGCACAAGAGATGGAGAGTTCACTTGGGCCAGAGCTCCAATTGTGAGACTCAGGCCTCCAGTTCCTGTCCTTGGAGAAGGGCCAAACTAGGTGATCTCTGGGGTCACTAACAACTCCAGGAGTCTAGGATGCTGGGTTTAGTTTTACTGGTCCCTATAGAAAGACATCCTCTCCCCCACCCCCAGTTAACTAGATTATCAGTGTGTTACTGTTAACTCTGTGTGTTAAGCACAGGATTCATTTCAATTTAAAAAAAATATTAAGTACCTTCTATGTGTAAATCACAGTGCAAAATACTAGGATATAAAGATAACAATTCCTCCCCTCAAAGAGCTTTCTATCTACTGTGGAGATTTAGGTATACACAGAGAAATAAAGGATAGCATGAGGTGATATAGCCAGAATAAGATCTCTATCATTCTTGATTCATGAATCAAGTCAATAAGCATTTATTAAGCATCTAGTATTTACCAGGCACTATAATAACCCTCTTAAGAAATAATCATATTATTCTATATTCGATCAATCAAGTAAAAACATTTATTAAATGCCTACTACGGGCCAGTACCTATTTGCATATTTTATCCTTTCTAAACAGCTTACTGTGGTCACCATGGTTTAAGAATGACATTGAAAATCTGAAGAATGCCAAGAGAAGGGCAACCAGAAGGGTGAAAGTTCTTGGCACGTGTGAGCTGAGGATCACTTGAAGGAAGTGGGGATGAAAAAAAGACCCTGGGAAAACATCATTTCTGTCTTCAAGAATATAAAAGAAAGAAGGATTAGACTTGTTTTCTTTGGCCCCAGAGGGAAAAATCAGGAGCAATAAGTGGAGATTGTGAAGAGAAAAATTGCTTTATGTCAATAAGAACTTCCTTCTGACTAGAGCTGCCCAAAGATGTCCTTTAAAAGATGGTAGGTCCCCTCCTCATTGGAAGCTTTTAAGCACAAGATGGATGACCATTTGCTGGCATGCAATTGAGAAGATTCCATTTGGATGTGGGCTGGACTACATGATGATGATGTTCCTTCCAACTCTCAGATTCTAGGACTGACTATATTGTAAATTCCATGAACATTTGGGCCATGTTATTTTCTTTCCCTTTCATTTTTGGATCTCCTCCCATGTCTGGCACATAGCAGGTACTTTCAAAACTATTTGTTGAAGTTTATTGATTATGAGAAAGGGATGTGAGTGAGGAGAGACAGAAAAGGAATGCATTATCAATCGCCAATTTATTCCATTGGTCCAATTGCTAGCAATGGCAGAGGCAATATCCAGGAGATTAGAAGAGTTATTTCTCTTCCCAGAATGCCTCCAGAAAAGCTTGTAGTTAGGGAAAAAAATCTAATTTGGAGACTGGTCCACAGTCAGCAGCCAGCCTCAGAACCCCTTTGCAGGTCTTAGAGTTTGAGGCATTATGCCCAATTCCTTCCCCCTTGGTGGGTGATTTGGGGAGGCTAATAATTCTATTTTCTCTACAGACTATATATATATATATATATATATATATATATATATATATATATATATATATATATATATATATATATATATATATATATATATATATATATATTCAGGAATTGCAAATCCTGTTGTCAAAGCCAAAACAATGACATCATCTTTCTAATGATGAGCTCGAGATTTCCTCTAGGCCCCCAAAAAGCACTTTGCAGCTCTCTTATGGCATTGATCTAATTCTGTCTTACATCATGACTGTTTGTCAAAAGGCCATAGATTTTAGGGTAAGAGGGGACCTTCGAGTATCTAGTCTAGCTACCTCATTTTACAGATGAGGAAACTTATGCGTCTTTTCTGCCCTTATTATTATAAGATTCTAGAGGGCAGGAATTATGGTTTACTAATCTTTAAGGCTATAGGGTATAATGGAAAGAACATTGCATATGAAATTTAAAGACCTTAGATTCCAGCTCCTTCACATACTTTATGTTTGACCCTGGACAAGTTATTTCTCCTGTCTAGACCTGAGGCCTCTTCTTTATATGATGAGTGGGCTAGGATTGAATGATCTCTAATATCCTTTACAACTCTCTATCCTGTGGTGTGTGTGTCTGTGTCTGTGTGTGTGTGTGCAATCAATCAACATTTATTCATCCAAACTAAATGAAAGATGAGACGCTTATTGTTGGTGCTGAGCCTCTAGGTACTGAGAACTGCTTATCTTGGGCATTTATTTTAATCCGGTGCATTACATGGACAATAGCTAAAGCCTCAGGATCTTGTCTTTATGTGCCAGCACTCAGTCTGCTATTGGATTTAAACTCTATTCCCCTGAGGTTTCAATCTTGTAGTCCCTAGAGGGTGTTGCTTATTTCAGCCTCCTTGAGAGAGAGACCTGGAATAGACCCTGACCTCTTTGTAGGGGAACATTTCAGGATTTTAGTTATATACTGTTGCATACAAAGCATACACTAGCTCATCATTGACCCAAATTTCAGGAAAGTGCTTACAATAACCTGTGAAAACACTTCCTACACACACATCACTTTCTACCCCTGCCCCCCATACAACTGTTTGTTTGTTCCCCCTCTCCCCAGGTCACATTCACCAGTGGGACAAAATCTGACTTAGCTACTGGGGACCCAAATTTGATTCTCCTCATCCTCCCCAACCCAGTGGTCTTCCCATAACCTCTTGAGATTGAGACTCCCTTTACAGATGACTGAACTCAGCCCCGTAGAGAGTGATTCAGCTTCCCTTTGGAGAATGACCTGGAGATGAAGGAGAGACATGTGGTCCTCTCTGCCTGTTCCATTGTCCTCACATGGAGAGTCTGATGTGACAGGGGATGTACCATTCTCACAGACACTCATGTTTGCTTACACTGACTCCTGGAGTCACAGTAATGAGAGTCAGAAGGGACCTTCTCCAGTTCAATCCCTTCAGTTTAGAAATGTATAAACTCAGATTTGGAGAAGTCAAGTGACCTGTTTCCAGTAGAGTAAAAGTTACTTGAGGGAAGGGACTGTTTGTTTTTGTTTTTATATCCTCAGTGCCTAACATGGTATCGTGCACATTGTACGCATTAAATAAACATTTGTTTAAATGAAGAAAGCTGAAGGCAGGAAAAGGACAGAGAGAAGTTGGATGGTACTGAAGGATCATCTCCCTTTTTCCCCTCCCTCTCTCTCAGCTGTCTACCCTGCTTTACTAGACCTTTTGGACCTTCTGCACATCTTTGAGGGATTAGTACCCTAGGGACCCACCAGAGATCGCCCATCAAAGAAGAAAATCCTGGACTATCAATCAATGGACAGAGTGAGACTGTCTCAGTCAATTGAGGGCAGATGCTGTCTTTTTACAGCATCCATTCCAAGGATTCAGGAAGCCATGCGTTTCATCAATGGCATGTTCATTTTTTTTCTTATTTTTTATTTATTTTATTTTTATCTTATGGAATAAAACAAGCACTTGCATAACATAATAAAAAGGATGATTGCACATGAAACTGCAAATCTACTATACACAACTTGTTATTTCTTTCAAATATACAACAGAATTAGCATATAAATTTCTTTTTTTCCTTCCCTCCTCTCCTAAAGATGCTACCATTAGACGCAAAAAGGTGTGTTGTGTAACATACACACACACATATATGTACATATATATTTTTTCTGTACATAATTCTATTTATCAGTTCTTTCTCTGGATGCAGATAGTATCTATCTTTATATGTCCTTTATAGTTAATTTGGGTATTTTTAATAGTCAAAATAACTCATCTGCTCAAAGCCATTCTTAAAACAATATTGTTGTTACTGTATAATGTTCTCTTGAATCTGCTCATTTCACCCTTCATTATTTTGTTCAAGTCTTTCAGTGTTTTTCTAAAATCATTGAGCTTATCATTTCTTATAGCATCACAATCATATTCATTTGTTGCCAGGAGGAGAAGGAAATTAAGCGGGTATATTCAATCTCTCCAGACTTTAACATTTGAATAGGGGGCTTCTGCTTTCCTTTGAAGCCAGCCTTGGAGCCCTCCAGGTATGTAAAAAGTCATTTTCCATAGGAAAATAAACCTTCATCTCAGAAAATCGGTTCCACTTAAGAGTCATCCTGAGGGAGGCATTTATTTTTGCTCTCAAGGGATCCCAGTCCTACTCCTTACTCAGGACTATTTAATTTCTGTTTCTCCTTTAGAAGCTGAGTGTAATTAATCAGTTATATTTGTTGGAGTTTCCAAAAGTCATCTCGAGAGTGAAGCCTGTGGGCTAGGTGCCTCATGCTGGGAGTGCATCAGACCTCAAACTCAGCCATGTCAGCAATCAGGTGAATGAAAAGAGTGACAGTATTTCTAGAGGAGAAGGGAGTAGTTCACCTTAGATGGAAGGAATGCTATAAAGTTTGTTTTTGTTTTTGTTTTTTTTAAACCAAGGAGATAGCCAGAGAAAGATTGTGAAGCAGACAATGTTAGTCTTTGGTTCTATCTCCCTCTACCCATTCCATTGCCCCACCCCCAGTGTACAAAGCCCTTTTACCCATTTGATCACCTAGTCCCTACTCTATCCTGGGTCCAGAACAAGTTCCACCTAAACCTTTCTGAAACTGCTTCCTTCCATACTGTAAACCTGGATCATCTCCATGGAGGTGATGTGCATCTCCCTTCTGCTTCTGATACTTAGGTCACTGACATTTGGTTTAAATTAAAACCAAGGGCAACAATGAGAGGGGAAGCTTGTGACATGGAAGAGGAGAAAGTGGGATTATATGCTATTATAGTTTTCTCACCTGGCTGCCCCTTACAACCAACCTAAGTCACGGGGCAGCTCCATCTGCCTAACTTTCAAAGCAGCACAGTCCGTTAAAGCATGTGGTCTAGATCTTCCCCATATCCATTGTCCAGGGACAGCTCCACTTATAATGAACCTGAGATATAGTCAGAGAACTGAGGCTCGGATCTTGGTCTGGTCACTTACTACCGATGTGATCTTCAGCAAGTTGCTATTATCTCTCTGGCATTCAGTTCTTTCTTTTGTAAAATGAGTGTATTAGATTAAGCGACATATACTTTTTTCATTTGGTTTTTTATTGTGTTCTTAAAAATCATCATTTGACAAAAACATTTCAAGGTAATAAGAACAGGAAAGGGTATCATACAAGAAACCAAAAAACGTTCAGCTTAACAAGTTAGCAACAAAATTTCTCTGTTTATGTTTCTTCCTGAATTTCTTTTTTTTTTTTTCTTCTGAGCACTTAAAAAATGTTTCCTTTATGCTTTCTGGTTCATCTGCCTCAGAACTCACTAATCCACCAGAATACAAGTAATCTCTTGTGATATCCCTTCAAGTCCTAACCTTTTGTTCCTAAAGTCCTTTTTCTCCACTTCCAGCTTCTATCAAAATGTATGTGTTCTGTGTCTCCTTCCTTCAGATACATGATTTCTGCTCATAGCCTAATGATCTGATGTATATCTCCCTCTTAGGTAATTCCTTGGCATTAAAACAGGAACATTTAGAGCCAGTCCACCATTCTCCATACACTTCACCTTTGAATTACTCTAATAGGAATTCCAGACACTAAGGAAGACTCATGGGAAAGATAGTAGGGGACCTTGAATTCCAAATAGCTTTATGTCTAGTATTGGCTACTGGGTAGTACAGAAGTCATCTCTGACCATAGGTACAGAAGCTATAAAGCCCTGATTGGTTCATTCCAATAAAACACAGTGAGGTGCACAGAGCTTACCTAGGATCTGTGGTTTCTGGCTTTTCAGAGGTCTTGGGGGAACATTAGCACCAGGTAACAGCAAGACAAAAGAGGCCTCTCTTTTCATAAAAGTATTGGTGTGGTCATTAAATGGCAGAATTTCAGAGTTGAAATAGAACTCAGACCCCATTAGGGACAACCAATCTATTTGCAAAAAGATTCTCTCTGCAATATACCTGACAGAATGGCCGCTAGGTGGTGCAGTGGATAGAGTACCAGTGCAGGAGTCAGGAGGACCTGAGTTCAACTTTCACCTCAGACACTTGACACTCACTAGCTGTGTGACCTTGGGCAAGTCACTTAACCCCAACTGCCTCACTCTGGGTCATCTTCAGTCATCCTGATGGTCACTAGATTCAAATGGCTCTGGAGGAGAAGTAAGGCTGGTGACCTACACAGCCCTCCCTCCCGAAAAACAAAGCCAAGTGCAAGTCATGTCATCTCTCTGATGGCATGGTCTTCTTCGGCAATGAAGGACGAACACACACCTGACAGAATGCCACCTAGCCATCTACTTAACAATCTCTTTCTGGAAAAGGAAACTCAACACATGTCCTAAATTTTTATTGTTAATTAATTATGATTAACCTTTTGTTTTCATATCTTTTTCATTTCTGAAGAGACCCTCTCTCCTCCCCTACCTAGCAAGCCTTCTATCAAAGGGAGTGGAGGGTAGGGTGTGAGGTTGTTCATCAAAACCAACATACTGTTCAAATTCACACCAATAGCCCCCCACCTCTACAAAGAAAGGAGGGTTCTTGGCTTCTTTGGAGTCAAGCTTAGTCATAATTACACAGTGGTCAGCTTCTTGGGGTTTTGCTGTTTTTTCCATTTACACTACTGTCGTCCTTACACACACAGTGGCGCAATGGATAGAATGCTGGGCCTGGAGCGAGGAAGATGCATCTCCCTATGTTCAAATCTGACCTCAGACACTTACTATCTGTGTGACCCTGGGCAAGTCACTTAACCTTGTTGGCTTTCATTTCCTTATCTATAAAATGAGCCAAAAAAAGAAAATGGCAAATCACTTTAGTGTGTCTACCAAAACCCCAAGTAGAGGCATGAAGAGTTGGACGTGACTGAACAAAAGTCCTTGTGTACTTTTCATGTTTCAGTTGACTTGACAGCATCAGTTTAGAAGTGTTCCTATGTTTCTCTGAATTTTTCATATTTGTTGTTTCTTGTAGTGCAGTGATATTCCATTTAATTCACATATCAACTTTGTTTAGTTATTTCCCAATCAGTGGGCATCTTCTCAGTTTCTGGATCTTTCCAGCATGTGCTTTGTAGTTCATAAAATGTTTGCTAAATAAATGAAAATGGTCAAAGATTAAAAAAAAAAAGAAAAGAAAAATTGATAGCATGTTCATCCATGAATTGAGAATGAGTTGATGTCATTGTAGATGGACTTTGAGGCTATCAACATACTCAGTTTGGTTGTAGGGAGTAAAGACAAAAAAGACATTCTAAGTGACTTAATTCAGCATTCCTCACTTCACAGATGACAAAAATGATGCCTCAGAGAAGGTTTGAAAAAATCCTGTCAGTTGGAGCACAGTCAGGAAGAATTTTTAATTCTTCTGATTCCCATATCAGTGCTCCTTCTTTCATTTTGCCAGAGAAATATAGTTCTATTGTGGGTAGAATGCTGGACTTGGGAATCAGAAGGATATGGAAACATATCCTGGTTAATATATTCCTCACAGATTTTATGCCTTTTTTTTTTTGCAAAAAAGAGGGGTATAACCATTATGTGAAGCTTTTAAAAATGTGTACTACTATTAATTAAAAATCTTCTATTAGTAAATGGTTACAGGCAAACAACCTGCACAATTTAGCTAGCGCAGGAAGATGCACATCCTGCCATATCACGTGACTTATTCATGGCAGCTTCACCCGCCTGCCTGCGGCTCTTCATTGGGTTGAGTGACAATACTGTTAGTATTGCAGCACTCTGAACAAACCATGCAAGTCAGCTTCCTGAAATATAATGACAATGTCCATGTGCCAAAAGTTCTAGGCTTGGAATGCATGAGAGATGAATGCATATCCATATGCCATGGCTGAACATATTGCTGCTCTGTTGACCTTTGGAAGGGATCGGGCAAACAGAATTACACCATGTGATGATTATTCAATGAAAAGTTATAAAGCAATTTTTTGGACTAAAAAAACAGGATGTGACAATTATGAGGTGGCAACAATTATGTGGTGAAATATGACATGAAACTTATTAGCTATGTGGCCAGGGGTAAGTTGATTAACTCCTCAGCCTCAGTTTCTTTATCTGTAAAATTGAGATTCTGATACATCTTGTACTTATCTCACAAAGTTCTTGTCAGGCTTAAGTTTTATAAAGTCATTTGTAAAGCCATTTCCCAAAACTGAAGCTTTGTAAACCTGAAAGCTCTGTACCAATGCCAAATATTATTGGCACACCATTTTGTTTCCCTTAAAGACCCTTTCAGGACTACACCCTACTATGGGAGAGAAGTAGGGAATAATGTTTGCATATCATTTGAATATGCCTTTTCCAGATCATGCCATTGGTTTTTATACAATTTTCAAGTCAAACCATTGCCATTCTGGTCTTATGACAATCCTTGATGTCACTTGCAGTGGGTAATTTTTCATCCTTCTCCACCTAATGGATCCACTGGCAGGAGTGGAGATTCAAAATTGAGAGGAAAGAAGGTGGCTCACAGAACTGGAGGAAAGATGATACAGCTCCAGGAAAGGAGATATAAAGATGAAAGTGGACCAGAAGAGAAGATGAGGAGAACAGCTGGACAGATCAGAGGACAAACAGAGAACTTTCCATATGGGAAGCATGACATTTGGCTACTACAAGTGGATCCTCCTAGAGATCATGATTGAAGTTTGTGTTCCTAAAGAGTGTCTGGCTGTCTGCCTCCCTAAGCTAGGGAGCTCTTTTTCTGTATTTGAGATTCATAGGATCATAGAAGTGAAGTCTTAGAACCAGAAGGGAACTCAGAGACCATCTAGTCCAACCCTTTCATTTTATAGATGAGGAACCCATCAAAGTTAAGTATCTTGTGTAAGGTGCCTCTTGTAGTAAGTGTTAGGGTGGGGATTCAAACCTAAGTTCTCTTTTACTACAACACTAATTTAAATCATTAATGCAACCACACCCATTGGCACTATTTATGTTACTTCCAGCATGGAACCCCTTCTACTCCATCATCCTACAGGGAGTAACATGACACAGTGAGTAAGGGGCAGGCATTTGAGTCAGAAAGACTGGGTTCAAGTCTGCCTCTAAAATATACTTACTGTGTGATCACAGGAAAGTTCCTGCAGCAGACAACTCCCTCAGAGTGTAAGTTAACAATATATCTGTTGCTAATCTGCGTTAGAGGAGGAAATTTAGACACCAGGAGTTCTCAACACTGATAAAATCACACATCTGGATTGCCTCCCTGTATCATTCCCCCACAAAAAAAAAATCATTTCTCTTCCCCTCATTTACAGTTAAAGCTCAAAGTGGTGGTTTAGTAATAGAAGGCATAAATTTCAAACCTTATCTAAAGAATGCAGTTATCTCATCCTGCCTCTAGCAAAGCTTTTTCCTCAATTTCCCCATATGAAAACCTCCAGAGAAAGGAATCAAACCCAATGTTGTTTATTAGAGTCAGAGGACCCAAGTTTAAATCTTGGTTTAACTACTTGTTATAAACCTATGTTACTTTGGGAAAGTTTACCTCATGGCCTCAGTTTCCTTATTTGTAAAATGTTGGTAGATGACTTCTAAGAGCCTTTTCAATTCCAAACTTATGATCCTTGCTCTTCTAATTTTATTGTGAAGGTCCTAAATATTGGGCACATGCTCCAGAACTTCTAAGTTGTTAAGGTGCTTTCTTTGGCTGGATACATTTGAGTTGTTACCTTCTTTTCATTCTAAGCTCTCCCTCTGAGACTCTTTTGTCCCTTTCCCTCTGCAGTGATCACCTATATCAATGCAGATGGGATGCCCTGTCTTGGTTTGTTTTTGCAAGCTCCATAATCACAAACTCTTCAAATTTTGAGACTCCTCAGAGGCCATCTGGTCTGACCTATACCCAGGCATAAGTACTGGACAAGCAAGTAGTCATCTAACCTTGGCTTGATACTTTGAGCAAAGAGAAACTCATTCCCTGCCCAGGCAGCCAATTCCATCTTTGGACAAGTCTCATTCTTGTATATTGAGCCTACATTTTCCACTTTCTCTTCTCCCCGATGCTTCTAGTCTTACCCTTTTAGGGTCAAGATGAACAAATGTAAAGTCTCTTCTTCATGAACACCCTTCAAATACTTGAGGAGAACTGTCATGTCCTACCTGAGTCTCCTCTTCTTTAGGCTAAATACCTCCCCCACACACCAAATTCCCTCATGTGGCATGACCTAAGCCCTTTAACGATACTGGTCACTAACTTTGGTTCATTCTCTACTTTCTCAGTTACCAGATGCCCCAGAGAAAGGCCACCATGATGAAGTAGCACATGGCTGAGCTATCACTGCATAACTTCTGTTTTTTAATCTGAATATCAGACTTGAGGGCACCATGGAGAAAAAAAGAAGGACTTCCTGGGGGAGTGAGCTGGAGAACATTTAAGAGGACAAAAACAGAAATACAAAGCCCAGAATAGTATTTTGTAAAACTTAAGGACACATCATCCACATAAGCTTGAGTCACCATGGACCCTTTTCCTGACAGAACATGACTTTGGATTATACAGCAATGGACCTGAAAGCCAAGGGCAGAATGAAGTCAAGAAGAGTGGACCCACCCTAGACCCCTGCCCACTCACCAGCAGTAACCTCCCAGGGTCCTAAGGCCTCCTAGTACAGGGAATAATACTTACCAATCCCATATTTTAAAAGCTATTTGAGGATGAATTTAATGCTGCTTGTCCTAGAAGCAAAATTTGCTAATTACAGCTTTGCTGATTCTATTTCTGGTGTGTCTCCATTGGCTGTTGCTTCTTGTCCCCTTCTCTTCTATGGTGCCTTTCTTTTCCTTTTTTTTCCCTCAAAGATGCACTGGCTGAGCTACAGCTGTTACTCCCTTCCCATGAGCCCCCAAACATTTAAGGGCGTAGGATTACAAATTCAGAGCTGAAAGGGATGTAAGAGGCCATCAAGTTCAATCCCCCCAGTCAATAATCAGTCAAAAAGCACCTCTTAAACAATTACCTTACATAAAGTCAGAGACATCACCCAGGTGAGGCTAATAAATTGAGAATCCTGATGCCATACTGACCCAGCTAAGAATCCCTAGAGTGAGATTCCAGAAAATGATGGGGTGACTTCCAGTGGACAGCAAAGGCTGAGCCACAAGGCTGGTGCTGAGCAGGACCAGCCCTAGGCAAAATCTGAAGCTACTATTGTACATTCTTCAGTCTCTGGATTATCCTTATTCCTCTCCCTTGAGCAGAATCAATTCTCTCAGGCAGCCCATGTGTGTTCCATTGGGGAAGAAAACTTCTCATCAATTTGTTCCAAGTGTAACGGATTTTTCCTAGGAGCATCACATTATAAAAAAAAAAAAAAGGCAATACAGGGAGCAGGGAAGGATTAACCCCAAAAGAATGAATTACTAATGATTGAATGTTAGGCATTAGCACAAATTTCCTTGACTAGAAGGAATATTTCCTGTAGTTGCCTACCCCAAGTATTTAAGGAATAGTGACCTAGAATAATGCTGTTGATAATAATGTATATAGCCTGTGGAGTTCACAGTGTCTTGCACAGGCACATGATTAATTACAATTAATAATATGATGTGCCTGACAGATAGTAAGGACTCAATAAATGATTGTTGGTTGATTTCCTGAAATGTTTGGTTAAGGTGCCTCTTCCTACGTGAGATCTTTGTTGATATCCCAGTAGTTAGTGATTCTTCTGAAAAAAGAAATACTACAACTAGATGGTATAGTGGAGAGAGTGCGGAACCTGGAATCAGGAAGACCTGACTAAAGTCAGTCTCATGTATGAGCAGTATGACTCTGGGAAAGTCACTTAACCTCTGTTTGCTGTAGTAAACTATAAAACTGGCATAATAGTAGCACCTACCTTCCAGGGTTATGAAGGAAAAAAATGAGATAATGTTCGCAAATCACATTGCAAACCTTAATGTGCTATAAAAATATTATGATGATGGTGAAAATAATGGTGATGCATGGTGGCATCTTCGACATATTCCATACACTGTCCACTCCCACCCATCTGAAAGAATTTAAACTTCACCAGGGCGGTGACTTTTTTTTTTTATTTGTTTGTTTCAATTGTTTGTGCCTGTCATAATGGATAGAGTGCAGGTTTTGAAGAAAGAATGTCTTTGTTCAAATCTCACTTCATACGTATACTATCTTTATGACTGAAAACTTAACCTCTCAGAACTTTTACCCAGAAGTCTCAAATATTGCAGCCACAAGCAGCAGCAACACTCTCAAGTGACACAAGGAACCAAATGAAAGTATAACTTGGGAAAAGTTTAACAAAATAAATAAAAATACAATACAACATAGATAACATTAATTTGTAGTTTTCTAAGTCAATATTCAGGCATCAGAAATCTGTTTTTATTTGACAACATTGTTCTGGGCAACTTTTTAAAACTTCATACTGCAGAGAAGATGTTGCTGACCTACACTGGAAGAAGAGGTTTCCTTACCTGAAAGTTCTCTCTGCCTATGAAATCCCTGGATCTGTTCTTGTCCCTATTCTTGGTGTCTACAACTGTGTCAGGTGCACTGAAAAAAAATCCTTCTAAAATCTTGACCCTATAGGGTAGTAGCCCTGGAGTGTCTTGCCTCCAAGTCCCAGAATCATTCACCAGCATTGTTGTACCCCAAACACTGATTCCCTCTACCTGCTGTTTCCTCCTTTTCCACTCATGTGCTACTGAAATCTAGTAGAGAAAACCACAAAACAGTGCTGTCTGGATCCACCATAAATTTATGTTATGTGACCTCAACTGGGTCATCACCATTGTGTTCTAATTCCATTAATCTTTGCTAATCCATTCCCCACAGCATGTATTCCTGGTTCTCACTTCTCTTATCCAAGCACCTGAGTGCACTCATTCTATCCTCCTTTTCAACCAGGAGTTATTGTCATACTTCTTTGAAAAAAAAAAATTCTCATGGACTCCTCCTCTCCAATTCTACACTTCAAGTTAGCTCAATGTAATCTGCCACTCTCTGCTTTGGAGGAAGACATCCTGGGTCATCTCCAGTCATCCTGATGAATATCAGGTCACTGGATTCAGATGGCTCTGGAGGAGAAGTGAGGCTGGTGACTGTACAGCCCTCCCTCACTCCAAAACAAAGTCAAGTGCAAGTCATGTCATCATTTCTCTGATAGCATGGCCTTCTTCAGCGATGAAGGACAAACACACAAACACATTTGTCTTACCAAGCCTAACCTCTCTTCTTGTACCCTTGATCTTATCCCCTTTTGTTTCCCTTACCTGGTGCCAATCTTCCCCCTAATTTTTAATCTTAATTCATTCGTTCCTTCCTTGTTGTAATCAAATATACACAAATATCTTCTATCTGAGGGTTTTTAAAAATATATTAATTTATTTTACAAACTATGCGAACCTATGCACTTTCATAAGCTTTTAGAATTCTACTTCCCTGTTCCACCAACTCTGAGCAAAAAATGAAATAATGAGAATAAAACTCTCTTAAAAACATGCACTATCCAGTAAAACACGCACTGACCATATCTCAAAATATATACTTCTTTATGCATTTCAAGTCCATCACCTCTTGGGAGGTGAGTAGCATGTTTCTCAGTCAATGGTCTTCTGTAGTTAGTTTATCATTGCATCTGTCAGACATCTCAAGTCTTTCAAAGCTTTTTACTTCTATAATTCTGATGTCATTGTATAAATTGTACTTCTAATCTGCTCCACATCAATTCGTGAAGGTCTTCCTAATTTCCTCTGATACTGTGCATTTGGTCATTTCCCATGGCCTAGTCATATTCTATAACATTTATGTACCATAATTTGTTTCTCTATGTCCCAATAAGAAGACATATCCTTAGTTTCCAATTTGGAGCTGTTGTGAAAAGAGTCGCTCTAAATATCTCTGTACATATAGGTTCTTTTCTTAATCTTTTGTGTATGTAATGGACCCCTTCTCAGAATATAGCAGAAATAAAATATATCAGATTACAAGGCCAACCAAATATACTGAAATGCAGTTATCAAAATAATAATGAAAATGTTCATGGACCTTAAATTAAGAACCCCCATTCCATACTTTTGAAACATTCACCTGATCCTGGAGCTATCATCCTATATCTCTCTTCTTTTTCACAGCTGACTCCCTAGTAAAAGCTGTCTATCCTGCTTGCCTCCATTTTTCAAATCCCAATTTCTATGCAACCCCTTGTAGTGTGGCTCCAGTCCTCATTAGTCAGTTAAAGTTGTTCTTTTTGAGGTCACCAATGATTCCTCAATTGGTAGATATAAAAACCAATTCTCAGTCCTCATCATTCAATTTTCATACCTTCTTCCTAACTTTTATACATCTAGTGAGGGTACCACAAGACCTTGGTATTATTTCCAATTCTTAGCAATTAAGCCTTAGCAATTAAGAGACACAAGACTATTGGAATGGGGAGAGATATAGCCCAGACTTGCGCACTGTTGCCAAAATTCCCCACCCTGTAGAGTGAGAAGACATTAGCATTAAAAGATGATCATCAACAGAGTATGATGGATGCTGGTTCAGTAATGATAAGATCTTACAGATAGATTTGAAAGAGACCTCAGAGGAATCTAATTAAACCTCATTTACTGGTGAGGGAACTGAAATCCAGAGAGTTTGAGGACAAGGTCACACAGATAGTAAGTGTCAGAGACAGGATTTGCACCCAAATCCTCTGGCTCCAAATCCAGGATCCTTGGACTCTACCACACTGCCACTTAGGTTTGAACTACTGTGATGGTGACTCCCTGGGAAGTTTGATGGGCTCACTTCCAAACCCAGGACCTTCCACAGCACATATGTACAGTAAGTGTTTGCTGAGTTGAGTGTTTGTTGAGTTGAGTGTCAGCTGGTCCCTTTGTATACCAGGTGCTGAAAAGTGGGAACAACATTGGACCAGGTGCCCGCTGACGGGTTCAAGCATCAGTGGCTGGCAGTTCCTGGGTACCGTGGTCAACCAATTACTCTGCAAATGTATAAACAGGCTAGGGGACTTCGGTCTATGAAGAGGAAGCATTTACTGGATAAATAACAAACCCTTTAAATATTCATTCCCCACTCTTCATAATTACATCAGAGCCCAGAGGGGCTCTGCAGATTGCAGAGCTGCTAATGGCCAAATTGGAGAGAATGGCACATTTACATGGTGATTCATAAAGGGTGCTGACTAAGAGATATTTCCCCTACAATGCTGAAATGCTAGATGTAGATCTCAGAGGGGAAAAAAAAACATGAATGCTCTCGTCCCTTCCTTCATACTGCTATTAAGGTCTAGCTAAGTAGAATAGAGGAAAGCACTCTAAATCTGGAGTCCCAAGACCTGGGTTCAAATCATAACTCTGTTGCTTAGTGCCTCCGTGATACTCATCTAACCTTTCAGAGACAGTTTCCTCAGGTATTCTGGTTCAAAATAAGGATTATAATATTTTGCATTATCTTACCAGACAGGGATGTGGTAAGAAAAGTGCTATGTATAAAGTTGATAGACATATGACCCCCTCATCCTTCATACTGTATAAGGGTGCTGAAATCCAACAAGGGGAAGTAATAGCTAGCATGTATGTAGCACTTTCAGTTTGCAAAACAATTGACAAATATTGTCTCATTTGATCCTTATGCAACCCTGTCATTACTACTACTCCCATCTTATAGCTGGAGAAACTACAGCCATGGGAGATAAGTGACTTGCACTAGGTTTCATATCTAGTATCTAAGACTGGATTTGAACACCAGTCTTCCTGACTCCAGGTCCAGCAGGTTAGAATTAGACTTCAAAGGTCCATGATGGATCACCACCACACAACTCCACTATATAACACTATAGTACACTGACCCACCATCTTGTGTCAGGGGTCAGTGAACAAAACACAGAATTTTCAGCCAGAAGACCTGAGTTTGAGCCCTAGATTGATTCCTTATTTTGACCTGGGGGATAATAATATGAGCTTTAGCTTCTCAACCACAGTTTCTCCATCTGTAAAATGGACATAATAACATCCACTTTCTCTGTCTTATAAGTTGGTAGTATGTAAATTAAATGAATTAATGTACATAAATACCCTGTAACTGCAACACATCAAATGAATGTAATCTATTCAGTAGATGACTGGTGGAAGTAGGCCGCAGTCAATGAAGACGTGTTTATGAAAAAAGACATTGAAAGGAAAGAAACTGTGCTGCTCGTGTCATAAGAACAGGTGATCACAGATGAACAATCCCAGTGTAGATAACCTCCTGAAAAACTCAAAGCAAGCCTTCAGCAAGTTGGGTGGATGGATCCTCTGTGGAGGATTTCTCTAAAGTCGCAGTTCTTAAACATTGTGGTCACAAGATGGACCCCTTTACATTCTTAATTATTAAGGACTTCCCCAAACAAACCTTTGTTTATGTGGGTCACAATATTGATATTTACCATATTAGAAATTAAAATGCTTTAGTATTATTGTGAAAATAGTTAACCTTATAGATCCCCTGAGAGGGTTTTGGTAACACTTAGGGTTCCCTAAACCACACTATGAGAACTACAGGTCTAAAGACATTGACAAGAATCCCATAGAAGGTATGGATGGGCAGGGAGGGAGGAAGGAAAGAAGGAAGAGAAAATGGAAAGGAAGGAGAAAGGAAAGTGGGAGGAAACAACCATTCATTAAGCTTCTACTAGGTGCCAAGCATCATGTTAAACACTTTACAGGTATTATCTCATTAGAACTTCACAATAACCCCAAGAGGTTAGATGTTATTATTATTCCTTTTTACAGATAAGGAAAATGATGCAAATGGTCACACAGCTATTAAGTATCTGAGGCTGGATTTGAACTCAGAAGCTCCTGAGTCCACACCTAGAATTCTAGCCACTGTGCTATTTGCATGCATCTACTGAAAGATCAGAGAGGTGAAATGACTTCCTATGATCTCACAGCTAGGTCTCACCATTTCTGAACCTAGGTCTCAACCAATTCTGAATTTAATGCTTTTCCAGTTATATCACATTACCTGAGTATAGGAACTTAATGAATGTTTTTTGATGGATCGATGGGTTAACTGATCAAGAGGGACCATGTTTGCTTATACCTAATGGGGAGATCCTGGAAAGAGTGATGTGCTGAGCTGAGCCTATGGATGTATCATAGAATGGAATAGAATGGACCCCATCCTCAGGCTTACCTAGAAATGTCTGCATTGAACATGATGCTGAAAGTGCTTTAAAAGTAGAAAGTCAAATTCTTCTCCATACTCACCTATTTTCTTCCTTTACTTCTGGTTTCCCATTGGAAAAAAAAAATTAAATTTCCAAGTAATTGCTCCTCAGAAACCCCCTGCCGTCCCTCACTCTTTTCTCTCTTGCTGAGATTATAATTAGGGATCAGCAAATTTAAACAGAAAATCCATGAGCAGTGCTAGCCTCCATTTTTCAAAGGCTGTTTCAATTTATAATCATACTTCTCTCCTTTTGATTCTGGGCTGTGATGTCGAGACCCCAGGCATGGTTGTGCAATCAGAACCCTGATTTCCCCTTGGTGGGGCAACTGGGAAGATGCAGGTATGGCAACTTCTATAGTTTCCCATGATGAGTTAGAAGGGCTTCTCTTGCTATGTCATCTTGTTTGCTTCAGACAAAATAATTGTTCCTGTTTCTACCTTCCAGCTCACACTCTCTCCTTCAGCTACTCTTGCTAGATGTTCTACTTGGTGTGAAATACAGTGTAGAGAAGGGAAGAGATAGATACCTTGTTTTTTAAAAGCAACATCTCCTCTCTAGAGTAAAAAGATTAATATCTTTTTTGTTTTTTTAAAATTGATGTTATTTATTTTCAGTGTTCTACAATAACTACCATATAACTTAGATTATTATTTTTCCCTCTCTCCCCCTCCCTCCCTGACACAGCATACAATTTTGTGTAGGTTCTACATATACATTCCTATTAAATATGTTTTCACTACAGTCATGCTGTGTTGAAGAATTAAAAGGAGTGGGAGAAATTATCTAACAAATCAAAATGCAATACACACACACGCACAAATCATCTGCTACATTAATGCGATTGAATTCCATAGTTCCTTCTCTGGATGTGGAAGGCATTTTGCCTTAGAAGACCATTGGGAATTTTTTTTAAGTCCTTGCATTGCAATGAAGTTCCACATCTACCAGAAAAAACTTTCGCACACTGTGGTCATTGCTGTGCACAAAGTTCTCCTGGTTCTGCCCCTTTCACTCAGCATCAGATCATATAAGTCTTGCCAGGCCTCTCTGAAGTCTTCCTGTTCATCATTTCTTACAGTACAATAGTATTCCGTTACACTCATATACCATAATTTATTCAGCCATTCCCCGATTGATGGCCACCACAAAGAGTGCTACTATAAATATTTTTGTACCTGTGGGACCCTTTCCCATTTTTATGATCTCTTACAAGTGCTATAGCTGGGTCAAAGGGTATGCACATTTTTGTAGCCCTTTAGGCATAGGTCTCTCCAGAATGGTTGGATCAGCTCATAACTCCAACAATAGTGTGTTAGTGTTCCAACTCTCCCACATCCTCTGAAACATTTATTATTTTCCTGTTCTGTCATGTGTGCCAATCTTATAGGTGTGATGTGGCACCTCAGAGTTGTTTTGATTTGCATCTCTCTAATCAAAAGTGATTTAGAGCATTTTTTCATATGACTATAGCTTTAATTTCTTCCTCTGAAAATTACCTGTTCATTTCCTTTGACCATTTATCAATTGGGGAATGACTTGTATTTTTGTACGTTTGACTCAGTTCTCTATATATTCTAGAAATCAAGTGTTTATCACTGACATTAGCTGTAAAAATTTAAAGATTAATATCTTAACTCCACATGGAACTGCAGGGAGGAGGCTTGGAGCAGTGGAAAGAAGGCTGGCCTTGCAGTCAGGAAGACTTGGCTTTTACACACCCTATGACCAAGGCTCCTACCTCCTCAGAGCCACAGGCAACTCAATGATTCAAGTTACTGAGGAATTGGTAATATGCCTCAGTAGAAAACATTTTCACCCTAGGAACTCCCTACACTGATGATATCATAGACCTGAATTATACCCCACCCCACCTTCCTCACAATGTTCGTGCATGCTTTTAAAAAAATCTTATTTTTATTGATACATGTATCTTTCATTTTTATATCATCCTCATTTCTGAATATACCTTCTTGTTAAAAAGAAATAAAAAAGATTTAAAAGAAAAAAAACAAGTTCAGTAAAATTAGCCAATGTATATGACAATATATGCTATATTTCACACCCCTAGATGTTATAAGGAATGACCTTTATAATAAATAAATAAAGACCTTTATAAAGAATAGAAAGAGGTCAATTTTCTCAGTTCTTCTCAGGGACCACACTTGGTCATTATAATTACAAAGCTTTCAGCTTCATTTTTTCCCTTTCTGCTTACATTATGGTAGCTATTACATTTATCGCTTTCCTGGTTCTTCTCATTTCACTGTGCATCGGTTCACACAAGTCTTTCCATGCTTCCCTGTTTCCATGATGTTCATCTTTTCTTACAGCACATATTCCATTACTTTCATGTACCACGACTTGATCTCATTTGTTAAATGTCTACTTTGTCTCCAATTCTTTGTTCCCATAATAACAGTAAAAGGAATGCTTTCTTCCATAAAAAAATTTTCCCCTTTATTATTATTTTTTTATTTGTTTAAATTTATTTAACTTTTTACATTCATTTTCACAAAATTTTGGGTTCCAAATTTTCTCCCCATTTGTCCCCTCTCCCCACCCCAGTACAGCGAGCATTCTAATTTTCCCTATCACCAATCTGCCCTCTCTTCTATCATCCCTCCCTTCTCTTGTCCCCATCTTCTCTTTTGTCCTGTAGGGCTAGATGACTTTCTATTCCCCATCAACTGTATTTCTTATTTCCTAGTAGCAACAACAATACTTGACACTTGTTCCTAAAACTTTTAGTTCCAAATTCTCCCCATCCCTCCCTCCCCACCCATTCCCTTTGGGAAGGCAGGCAATTCAATATAAGCCATATCTGTGTAGTTTTGCAAATGACTTCCATAATAGTCATGTTGTGTAAGACTAATTGTATTTCCCTCCATCCTATCCTGCCCCCCATTGTTTCTCTTCTGTCTTTTGATCCTGTCCCTCCCCAAGTGTTGACTTCAAATTGCTCCCTCCTCCCATTGCCCTCCCTTCCATCATCCCCCCCACCTTGTTTATCTCCTTCTCCCCCACTTTCCTGTATTGTAAGATAGGTTTTCATACCAAAATGAGTGTGCATTTTATTCCTTCCTTTAGTCGAATGTGATGAGGGTAAACTTCATGTTTTTCTCTCAGCTCTCCTCTTTTTCCCTCTACTAAAAAGTCTCCTGCTTGCCTCTTGACTGAGAGATAATTTACCCCATTCCATTTCACCCTCTCCTCCCACTACATTTCTCTCTCACCATTTACCTTAATTTTTTTTAAGATATGGTCCCATCCTATTCAATTCATTCTGTGCTCTCTGTCTTTGTGTGTGCGCTCATGCGTGTACATGTGTGTGTGCGTGCGTGTTTGTGTGTGTGTATGTGTGTGTGTGGTCCCACCAACTACCCAGATACTGAAAAGTTTTAAGAGTTACAAACATTGTCTTTCCATGTAGGAATGTAAACAGTTCACCTTTGGTAAGTCCGTTATGACTTCTCTTTGCTGTTTACTTTTTCATGCTTCTTCTCATTCTTGTGTTTGAAAGTCAAATTTTCTTTTCAGCTCTGGTCTTTTCATCAAGAATGCTTGAAAGTCCTCTGTTTCATTGAAAGACCATATTTTCCCCTGAAGTATTATACTCAGTTTTGCTGGGTAGGTGATTCTTGCTTTGAGTCCTAGTTCCTTTGACTTCTGGAATATCCTATTCCATGCCCTTCGATCCCTTCCTGTAGAAGCTGCTAGATCTTGTGTTATCCTGATTGTATTTCCACAATACTCAAATTGTTTCTTTCTAGCTGCTTGCAATATTTTCTCCTTGACCTGGGAATTCTGGAATTTGGCCACAATGTTCCTAGGACTTTCTCTTTTTGGATCTCTTTCAGGTGGTGATGGATGGATTCCTTCAATACTTATTTTGCCCTCTGGTTGTAGAATATCAGGGCAGTTTTCCTTGATAATTTCATGAAAGATGATGTCTAGGCTCTGTTTTTGATCATGACTTTCAGGTAGTCCCATAATTTTTAAATTGTCTCTCCTGGATCTATTTTCCAGGTCAGTTGTTTTTCTCATGAGATATTTCACATTCTCTTCCATTTTTTCATTCTCTTGGTTTTGTTTTGTGATTTCTTGGTTTCTCAGAAAGTCATTAGCCTCCATCTGTTCCATTCTAATCTTGAGAGAATTATTTTCTTCGGTGAGCTTTTGAACCTCTTTTTCTATCTGGCTAATTCTGCTTTTGAAAGTATTCTTCTCCTCATTGGCTTTTTGAACCTCTTTTGCCAATTGAGTGAGCCTATTTTTCAAGGTGTTATTTTCTTCAGCATTTTTTTGGGTCTCCTTTACCAAGGTATTGACCTGTTTTTCATGCTTTTCTTACATCTCTCTCATTTCTCTTCCCAGTTTTTCCTCCACCTAACTTGATTTTCAAAATCCTTTTTGAGCTCTTCCATGGCCTGAGCCCACTGGACATCGACCTAGGATGTCTGGGATACAGAGGCCAAGACCTCCACGTCTTTCCCTGATGGTAAGAATAGTTCCTCATCATCAGAAATGAAAGGTGGGAACATCTGTCCCTCAAGAAAATAGCTTTCTATGGTCTTATTTTTCTTCCCTTTTCTGGGCATTTTCCCAGCCAGTTACTTGACTTCTGAGATTCCTCTGCACCCCTGCCTAGATCTGCCCAGCTAGTGCTTGGGGTCTGAGATTCAAATGCTGGTTCCCAGCCTCAGGGCTTTCAGGGGCAGGCACGGCTGCTATTGAATGTGACCTTAAGTTCTAGTGCTTGGGTGGGGGCAGGGCCACCTCCCAGGCTCAGTTCCCTTAGGGGATTTATGCAGAGAACATGTGTAATGGCCCTGAACTTCTGCCTGCTGCTCTGGGAGTCCCAGGCCACCACCGCTGCCTCTGTTGCTGCCTCTGTTGCTGCCTCCTGAGGGGGCCCGAGTCACGGAGACACCCCGCTTCCCTCTCGGCCAGCCCAGAAGTCTCTCTCACTGACCTGTAGTGCCTGTGAGTGGAGGGACCTTCGCAGCCACTGGAGGTTCCGACCCTGAAGCCTGCTCGGATCTGCTCCTCTGGGGCCCTGCGGCCAGGGCAGCGCAGGGGTGGGCTTTGCTGTCCGGAGCACCATGGACCCCTGGGGACAGCTTTCCAGGGCTCTCTGGAACGGAAATCTCTTCCACTGTGTTTCTGCGTGGCTTGCTCTGCTCCAAAATTTGTGGGGAGTTCTTTTTACAGAAAATTTCTGGGCTGTGGATTCGGAGCTAGCATACATGAGTCTTTCTACTCCGCCATCTTGGCTCCTCTTTATTATTTAACTTGTCCCTCACCATGACAGCAGGAGTGATGAAGCAGAGCTCACAGTATTTGGCTTTAATAGGTTCAAAGTCCCTTCAACACTTGTTGGTTGTGTGACATTAATCTATTTGCTTCATCTCTCTGGCCTTGGTTTCTTCAACTGAAAGATGGGAATAATAACATAATAACAAGCAGGGTTATATCATAGAGAGCGAATGGGATAATGTATGGTAAGTGCTCTGTAAGCCTTTAAGTGTTATAGATATGTCAGGGTAGATATCATTACACATTTTTGAAAGAGAAGGAAAGTGAATTCGCAGAGAGGGGAAGGAATTTATTTGGCCGCTATAGGCCTGCCTGGATTAGACTCTTTTTCTTTTAATCTACTGACCTTTCTACACATTCTTTGCTGCCTAGAGTTGACTAGGCCCATTGCTTGATTAGTACTAGAATTTCTCATGTGGCACTGCAATGTCTGTTAAAATGGGAAATGAAACTATAATGTTCCAGGAAAATGAAAGTGTAAGTTAGGGCATGAGTGGTGCTGACCCCACAGGTCCTCTCTCTCCATCTGGACTGCGACTGGCTTGATCATCTCACTCAAATCCATTCAGCCAAGTTGAAGTGGTCCCACAGAGAGAGGTAGCCACATTTTGTTCTTAAGGTCCTAGGGGTAACTCTGGTTGTGGGCGAAAACACATATCTACTACTCACTACTTCAGCTTCTGGTATGCTTCCACTTAAATAAACCAATGAAGACAATATAATACATTGACATAATATAACATAACAGTATGACATGATATGATGTAATATTATATTCTATATTTAATGAATAGAAAAAGAATATTACATATAAAAAGTTGAATGTTGTTCAGTCATGTTTGATTCTTCATCACCCCACTGAGGTTTTCTTGGTAATGATATTGGAATGGTTTGCCACATCCTTTTCCAACTCATTTTACAGATGAGGAAACCAAGACAAACAGGGCTAAGTGACTTGCCCAGGGTCACACAGCTATAGTGAGTGCCTGAAGGCAGATTTGAATTGAAGCGTTCCTGACTCCAGGCCCAGCACTCTATCCACTGCACCACCTAGCTGCCCAACAAAGTAGAATAGAAAAAAGATTCACATGTGAAACTTCAAAAACATGTATAGTATATATAGTTTGCTTTTTGAAGTATACAATCTCAACACGTTACTTTCAAAGCTGTCTTGCTAAGTTTGTGGTTCCTTCTGAACCTCCTTTTACATTAACTATTTTACATTAACTATTAATAATGAAACATTAACATAATAGAAAGGAACATTAATAGTAATATAATACATCACCCACAAACCTGTATCACATTCTCCCACCAATGCATACAGACAGGATCCATGTGCGAGAGTTTGAGCAAACTTATAGAAACCCTTTAGTGAAGAATATAAGTAGGAAAAGCCACGTACCTGGGACATTTCACAACTCTGGACTACAAACCCAAACCAATGCTTGGTGTCTTTGGTGAAGAGTATATACCACAAGTCACTTTCTAGGTAGGATTTCTAGGCCTCTCCACTGTCTTACTGGATGAAGCTATTTTTTTTTTTTTTTGTACTTTCAGACTGTTGAATCACTGGTAAGTTCTTTTTTTTTTCTTTCTAGCAATTAACTGCAAACTTTCCTAGATTTGATTTCCTGACCCAATATTATGGCAGCATTACATTCTTGCAGTGAAAAGTAGTCTCCCTAAACCTTGGTCCTAAGCATGTATTAGGTATGCTTTCTCTGACTGTGAGAGTAGTAAAGGGTAAAAATGTCTCTGAGGGGTTTGCCCTTTCTCAAGCTATAGACAAGGATACAGAGTAAGGCAGCTTTTTCCCAGTAAGTACTGCAAACAACAGAGGGTTCTGTGTTTTCCAATCATCTCCAAGGACTGGAGTTTTCTCCAATCAGATCAGCTC
This sequence comes from Bettongia penicillata ogilbyi, assembly GCA_023548195.1. Taxonomy (NCBI): domain Eukaryota; kingdom Metazoa; phylum Chordata; class Mammalia; order Diprotodontia; family Potoroidae; genus Bettongia; species Bettongia penicillata. The sequence continues at coordinate 10,223,418 of JAJHZJ010000090.1, forward strand.
CCAGAATTAGCTGCAGATCTAGTCTTAGTTCAAAGTAGTTGCTATTATCTTTTTTTTCTGTCTGCTCCATTTCTTTGCTTCTGTCAACTTCTAAGTTCCATCAGGTATTGGTTTCTTATGTATCTTTTAATGTTCCTGTCTACTTCCTAATTCCCTAAATTATGACTTTATAATTAACTCTCTGGCTTCAAATCAGGGCCTTTTTAGAGGTAGTGACCCATCTCTATCCTAGTAGGTTAAAAAAGCCCAATTTCATATTTTAGTCAGATATGTCAATATTTAATTTTCCCTAATTCCCCAAATAGTTCTTTGGTTTAGAGTTTCCCAGCAATATACTTAGGAGTTCTAAAAAGTCATGTAAATTAAGCAATGCACCACAGTCATCTCTCCCATCAGCAGATGCTTCTGTCTATGAAAGGGCTGCTTTGTCAGGTCCTCTCAGGACTGTCTGTTCTTTCTTCAAGCCAGCTTTTCTCTGTGTTTCTCATACAAATGTCCTTTGTCTCTTTCAGTAAATAAAATGCCCTTATAAGTAAGGGTCAGTTTCTTCCAGCAGGCTCATAGCTAGAAAGGATCTCTGTGGTCATCTTGTTCAACCTCTTAATTTTACAGAAGAAGAAACTAAAACTGGAAGAGAGGTTGAATAACTTGCCCAAGGCCCATGGGTAGTCAGTACAAAAGCAGGGATACAAACAGGTTCTCTGACTCCAAATGAAGCATTCTTTCTAGTACATTACAGTGTTTCCCTGAAGCTTTGTAGATAATGAGTATCTAAAGGTCTTATTATGTAGCACTGAAAGATACTGGGCAGATCAGAATTGTCCCTCCAAAGTCAGGCCTCCAGAAAGAACTTCCAGGAGTTGGATGCCAAGAGTTCAAGTCACCCCTCAGGTCTGTTTATACCTCTCCCAAACCCTTTCCAATTTCTCTAGTCCCCATCTCTCCCTGCAGTAAAAGGATCAAGGAAGGCTTTCCCAAGCCCACCCAGATTCCCACAGAACATCACTCTATGTAACCATGGAGCAAATCATGTTCATTGGGAGCCATCTCCTGGCTCTCTGGGTCCCTGCCCTCAGTTTCAAATACATCAGTTTGAAAATCATCACTTAAGTGAATGTGTCAGGCTAAGAGGCAGTGTGGGGCACAATAAAGAGGGCCACCTGTCTGGAACACCTGGGTTCAAGACCTCCCTCTGATGAATAATGGATGTGTGACCCCGAACAAGTCATCTACCAAAGTCCTCAGTGTCCCAAGCAGTTCTTTAAGACTCTAAATTACAGATCAGTTACTATTCTTCATTGACGTAAAAAAATCTCCCTTCATTAATGACATAATAGATCTAAACCCGAAAAAAGGAATCATGACAGGGCACAAAGGCAAAAATAAAACAACTCTTACCTCCAAGGAGCTTTCATCCTACCGGATGCCTAACACAGACACAGATAAAGCTTTAGGAGTTATGGGGATGCACATTAAGAACTGGGGGGAGCTTTCTCCTTCTTTCTCTGTCTGTCTTTAGTTCTCCTGTCTCTGTCTCAGTGGTCTGAACTTACCAGGGAAGAACTTTTTATGGGAAAAATGTCCAGCATATCTCTCCTGAGGCCTCTGCTCCCCTGTCCTCTCTCTGCATAGACCTGAGTCCAGAGTGTGCCAGGTGAGCCCAGGCCACTCTAATGTCTCAAAGAATGTTATTCTGTGTCTCATTTTGCATATTACTATTTTAAGCAAAGTTTGACAATTATTTTTCAAAATAAGTTTTAATTTCTTTTGTTTGATGAACAAAAATAACATCCTTTATGATTGAGTATGCCATAGATATCTGTCTTAAAAAATACATACATCTATATATACTATATAAACATAATATATTATTCATTTATTTATTTCCTTCTTTCTTTCCTTCCTTCTATTCTTTCCTTCTCCTTCTTTCCTTCTTTTTCCTTCCTTCTCTCTTTCTTTGTCTGTCTGTCTGTCTCTCTCTCTCCCTCCCTCCCTGAGTTCAGTGCACATCCTAACAAAATGTATTGTGTGAACCTATGTCATTCTGCTGAAATAAAGGGAGGAGGAACCGTTAGGATTAAAAGTGTAGCCCCCATTCCTTCTGCCTTCCCTGGTTTTCTTTTACTACTTGAGAAAGTGTTTGGCAGCTTCCCTGTGCCAGCCTCAGCTCTCACAACAGACTAGAAACACCTGTAGAACCTCACACAATTCCCTTCCGCTTGAAGGTCCCTCAGCTCTCAGTTCCAGAAGCAGCAACACCCCTGCTGGTGCGGTGCCCACTCACCAGCTCAGCACCTCAGTGAGGGCAAGTATTATGTATGACTGTCATCTCCCCCAGGCCTCAAGGAGTCACAGCTAAGCCTGACACTCTCTCTGCCTGCTCCTAAAATGTAAATACACATTCTACCCTGCCAGGGAAGGGCCCAAGCCATAAATTGGCCATGTCTCAGCAAAACAAAAACTTCTGAGCCAAAAAGAGCCAAGTATTTTATCTTGCTGCACTAGAGAAGACAAAAGGAGAGCAAAGGAAAAGGGAGTAGGGGAGGGACAAATATAGGGAGAAAAGAATGCATCTATCAGGGAAGAAGATAATTACATCTGTAGAGCACCCTTCCCTTTACATGCTCTTTTCACAACTCATTTGATCCTCATGACAATGCTGAGAAATGGGCACTGCCAGGTATTACCCCAATTTTACAGAGAGTGTAAGTTGTTACCTGGCTACAATTCTTAAGTAACTTATAGCGGCAACACCCACATCTTTGGCATTCCCAGGTCTATAACACCCACTTTGAAATGAGCACCAGATTGAGTCAGAGGACCTTGGTTCAAATCACAGCTCTCTGGGGCTTACTACTTATGTGACTCAGTACAAGTTAATTTTTATTTCTAGATCTCAGTTTCCTTATTTGTAAAATGAGAGCATTGGGACTAGATGATCTGGATGCATGATCTCTTTCCAGAACTCCCCACAAAACCTCTGAGGCTAGAAACTACAAACATGGTTCCCATTTTATAGATGCTATACCTCCAGAGGAAACTTTGAGGGTCAAAATGGTTGAGAATCCAGCCTAAAGCCATAGAGCTGAAGACTTCCAGTTCACAAGACTGACCCACAAGATGCAAAACTAGACATTTTCTCTCTCATATCTTTCTAAAACAGAAATCATGTTGCAAAGATAAAGCAAATTCAGCTGTCTCCATGGCCTAGGACACTTAGAAGCCCAAAGAAGTTTTAAGAAAGTATCCTTGTTGTATGACCCTGGTCAAGTCCCTTAACTCCAATTGCCTCACCAAAAAAAAAAAAATAAAAGGTAAGCATAGAATAATTATATACTTACCATGCAAACTTAAGCTTACTTAAAATGAAAACGCCATCAGAGGGGAAGGAGTCAGGGAGTGAACAATAGTAGAAAATAAGGGAGGAGAATCTGAAATTACCAAAGACCTCAAGAAGAAGAAAACTCAAAGACTTTAAACATAAGCAGACAAATCATCAAGGAAAATGTTAACAGCCAAAGGAAATATGGCCTCCAGATGATTAATCTATGGATAATGCTATAAAACAAAGGAAAATGATATAACACTTCAGACAGAAGACTGGAATTTGAAGAGAACATGGAACTATTACACACTGTTCCTGAGAGGTTTAAAAGACAATTTAGAATTAAGAGACCAGAATTTACAACCTGCACAGAAAAAAATAATGGGCAGAATAGAAAAACTAGAATCTTTGATGGCAAATCTCACCAAAGAAACAAAAAAGAAAAGAGTTGATTACAAATACAAACATATAGAAGTATAGGACAATATAGAAGAATAAAAGCAAAAAGCACTAACAATAAAAGAAAATATGTTCACTAAGCAAGCAAAACATACTGAACTTGAAGACAAGTTGGGGAGAAACAATGTAAGGATTATAGAACTCCTAGAATACTACAAGTCAAAAAAAATCCAAGCACACTAAAGCAAGAAATAACACAAGAAAACTGCTCAGAACTTCTTAACACAGAATATGAAATACAGTTCAAAAAATTCACAGATCTCCTCCAGGAAAAACTAATTAACACAAAGCCCAAGACTGCAAACTCCTAGACACATAGTAGTTAAACATGACAATTCTATTCAGATACAAGAAGTCTGACAAGTCATCAGGAGAAAAATCTTCAAATATAAAGGAAAGGAAATTTGAATAACACAAGACTATTCTGTAGCCATCAGAAAATGAAAGAGGGAACGAAATAACATGTTTCAAAGATCAACAGCACTCAGGAGGCAGCCCCATCATAACTTACCCTGCAAACCCGAGCTTACTTAACCATAAATGAAAAAAAAAGGTGAATTTCAATAATAAAGAGGGGGTTGAAACATTCTTAGAATGAAAACTAGAACTGAAGAGATTTTTTGCTTCTGGAACACCCCAGGTAACGGAAATACAGGAAGGGTAAACAAATACAGCAGCCAATGACAAGAACATCAACTGAGTGATATCAGGGAGACCAGTAAAAGTTTTGTTTCTAAATGTACAAGACGAGACATGGTGAAGTTGGAAGTCAGGTGGGTATAACAATGGAAAGGTAGACTCAGAGCAATATGATCAGAATCTCATGACACCCTGCCTACAGGTGAATCAATGATTTTTACATTACAAAATGGTAAGCTACATATAAGGGTAGAAAGGAGCAGGGGGACAGAGAAGAGTGTATGAGGTGGCCAAGTCAAACCAAGGGCTAGTAGTGAGGGGAGGTAACCCCTGTAAGTTTCCTAGGAAGAAAAGAGTTGGCAGGGGAGTGAGTGATGAAGAGAAAGGGGGAGGATTGAAAAGAGGGAGGAAGAGAGAGAGAGGCTTTGTTTGCTGGTAGGAGAGAGTTCCACCGATGAATGATCCTATGAGTGAAGACATGTTGAGTGAAGTGTTCTGTGAATGGAGATGGGGTCCTTATCCTGGGTCTTGTCTGGGAGACTTGGTGCTTGAAGAAATCACTAATCCTACCTTAGGAAGGAGATGAGCAACTGGAACTTGGGGAAGTGGGAAGTGGGAAGGCATGGATCCAAGAAGGAGATTTTGAGGCAGATTGGGCAAGAAGGTAACGAGGGAGAGGGTATAGGCCTATGGTGGGTAGGGGACATCCTGCAGTGTTCTCTCTGTTACCTACAGGAATTGGTGCTGTTCTGGGAATGAGGCACAATGGAAAAGGGGAATCTAAGGCGTAAAGTCTACAAGGTAATTATAGAAACTACCCAGAAGGGAGAACCCAGAATGGATATTTCAGAAGTTTTGATTATATGAAGAAAATGGAACATAGAGAAGAGACCAGATAATTATAGAGAACAAGAGCCTGTGTCTAGTGTACTGAGTGTCTAGAGTAGATAGAGAGGACGGATAATGAAGAGACTAAAAGAGATCCTTTTTAGAAAGGGGTACCAAAAAATGAAATTTTAAAAACTAATGAATAGGATTAGTTGAAAGGGAAGAGAGAAAAGGAGAATCTAGTTGATTAACTGAGATGGGAAAAAAGAGAAAAAGATTTAAATAACCAGATAAAATCAGGAAAGACAATGGCTGGGGGGGGTGGAGAAAGGAAGAGAATTTGGAACTGAAAATAAAAATAAAAAATAAAATAAAATCAAGAAAGAAAGCAATTGATCAATAAAAATTTAAGTGCTGGGGACACAAAAAGAGGAAAAAGACAGTCCTTGCCCTCAAAGACTTTATAAAATAATGAAAAGGATATAAGATAAAGGAATTAATCTGATGAAATATTTTTTTTAAAAATAAGAAAAAGGAAGTAATAAACAAAACTCCAAATAGAAAGGTATAACAAAGAGCAGGGGAGGATCAGGGGTGAGGGGAAGAGAGCCAGTAGAAACAGGGCCCCCCTAAGAATATTAAGCCAGTCACAGAAGTACTAAGTGTCAGAGCCAGGACTCAAACTTCTGCCTTCCAATGGTAGCTTCTGTCTGCTCTATTTTGCTACTTCTCTCTCTATAGGTTTACTCACTCTAAAGCTGGAAAAAACTTAGGAGACCATCTATTCCAGCCTCCTCATTTTACAATTGAAGAAACTAAGTCAACAAAGGGTTAAGTGCCTTGCTTAAAGTCACACAAGCAGCATGTATCAGAGGCAGGATTTGAACTTGGGCATTGTAACTCCAAAGATTTCCAAGATTCAACTCTTTTAACTGGATCCCCTCTGGAGAATTTGCTTTGCTAGGCAATACAGCTGTGTATGAATGTTTGGTTTTATAGGGTCTTTTGTTTTTTAAATTCACTCAATGAGGTAGGTTGATGGTGGGAAGTGGGAGGGACAGATTATTTTTTTTTTAAATACTTGTTAATTAAAAAAAAAAGATAAGATACTTCAAAAATCAATCCACCTGGTCTCCCTGAATAAGATCTTCCACAATGATAGCTCAAAGCACAAGAAATTATGCTTACTATTTCACAGATGCATAAACTGAAAAGTATAGGACTTCATCAGAAATAGCAAAAAACTTCAGTAGAAAATCTGCAAAGTCCCTAGGTATTCACCTATGTTATCAGTGAAACAAGCTGAGCTGCCTCAGACCTCCAGTTCTCAGGCAAGAAAAGCAAAGCAGATAAGGAGCAGCAGAGTTTCCCATAATCCAGAAGCCTGTTGTTCCCAGTGGCTCCCAAATCTCCTTGTGTACTGATTACCAATGAAATGGAGCTGGAGAGCACCCAACCCTACTGTGCTGCAACGGGGCTATTTTAGCTGGGCTTAGCAAATTAATCTTCAAGCTTGTGCAGTTTTCCAGCAAAACAACACATTTCCCAATGAGTAAACACAATCAGCTCCTTTTCTTTTTTTTTTTTTTTTTCAATTGTTTCTCTCCCCCACCCTCTTGCAGTTCTTCTCTGATCAGGGAGAGGAGTTATGCATTGATGCAGCAGTTTTAGCTAGAAATTAAAGAAAAGGATGTAAAGCAGAGCAGAGGCTCAGGGTCATAATATAATTATTTCAGAAATTTAATGGCTCAGACAAATCTTTTCCTGCCCGCACACCACACCCAGGTTCATGAAAGCAGATTGATTTATATCAGCATCCCTTTTTCTTCCTATTGGAATTCTACAAGCTTGCTTCTCCTCACATCAGATGAGTTTCTGCAAGGAAGGACCAATACTAGTCAGATTGATGGGGATAGAACAGAAAAGCACTTATTATGGTCCAAGAACTGAATCTGGAGTTGGAGAAGATATAGATTCAAATCCTACCACTGACAGTTATGAGCTGTGAGATCTCAGAAAGTCATTTCATCTCTCATTCTCTGTTAGAGATATTTACATAGCACAGCACATAGAGAGTTGGTCTTGGAGTCAGGAAAAACTGAGTTTAAATCTGGTCTCAGAAATTTGCTTAGTTTTTGATCCTGGACAAGTCACTTAACCTACCTCAGTTTCCTCGACTGTAAAATGTGGATAATACTAACAGGGTTGTTCTGAGGATCAAGTGAGTTAATATTTGTAAAGCACTTAATATATTTCCTTCCTTCCCTTTAAGTGCTGAGGATATAGATGCAAAAAGTAAAAGAGCCTCTGACCTCAAGGAACTTCTATTATAAGAGAAGACAGCATGTATATTGGAGTAGTGGCCAGTGACAGGGTATTTGGTATGGATTTGATTACTATTCTGAGGATAGAGTGGAGAGGGGAAGGGGTAGATTGCCCAGTAGCATGGTATTGAAACAGCTAGGAATAGAGTGGTGGGTCTGATTGAAACTACAGGTAGTGAATGCCACCAATCAAAAGTCTAGAGGGTGCTTCAGTGGCAGATTAGGATTCTGACTCAGAAGTGGAAGGTGGTTCAAAGGAAAATGGCAGAATGATGATTCTGCAGAATAGTATGCTAGGTCTAGGTCCAAGCTCCCTATATTGAGGAGCAGCTCCTACCACCCACAACCTTGTTTCAAGGAGGTAAAGTTAACTTAATGAAATCTGGTGTGATGAAATGAGTCATGTACTGATAAATACTCGACAGCTGCTCTAAAATACATATAATATTGAAACATTTTTTTCAGTTTAATCTGTATCATTGACATCTCCATCACTTTCATAAATCTAAACAATCAACAAAACAATAAATCATGTTATTTTCAGGGTTTGCCAGTTTTTAAGGTGTATAAAATTTAACAACTGGCTTTTCCTAGCCCTTAAAGCTGGCTCCAGCATACCACCTTTGGATGAAACTCATATCTAGAATATGGATCTAGAAGGGGATACCTGGGGGATTCTGGGTGTTACGATCACAAGGGTCATTTTGTGCTCCTCAAGACTCCTACCTCTTGGGAAAAGATGAGTCCTTAAAAGATAGAGCTTAGTCTGAAATACAGGGTTTGGCCCCAAAAGGACGAGTATAAAATCACATCAACAGTGAGAGGTGGGAAGAGCATCTGATAGAGTGGAAAGAGCGCTGGTTCAGGTGTCAGAGAACCTGGATTCAAATTCTGCCTCTGATGCTCATTAACTGTGTAACTTTCGGTAAGTCAGCCTCCTTTGATCTCAGTTTTCTCATCCATAAAATAAGGAGATTGGATATAGATAATCTCTGAGGCCCAGCACAGCTTTAAATCAATGATCCTTTAATTACAAATGGGTCAAACAAGCTTGGAACTATAAAATTCCAAAGGTAGCATTTATTGTTCTTCAGTCATGTGTGACCCCTTGTGACCCCATGAACCACAGTATGCCAATACTGGCCATGGGGTTTTCTTTATTCTTTTTTTTTATTTGACTAATAGCATATTTTATTACTAGTCTCTACAGATCTAAAACCAAGCATTATATTGATTTGTGTTTTAAAATACAACTTATTTTTAAAGTTAATTCATTTATTTTTAGTTTTCAACACTGATTTTCATAACATGGAGTTTTCTTGACAAAGATACTGGAGAGGTTTGCCATTTCCTTCTCCAGTAGATTTAGGCCAACAGAATTGAGTAGGTTGACCAGGGTCACACACCTCGTAAGAGTCTGAGGCTGGATTTGAATTCTGGTCTACCGGATTCCAGTTTTAACCTTCTATCTACTGAGCCACTTAATTGCCTGAAAAGGAATATATTCACCTTTCTGATGTATGAATCTCTCCCATAGTATTCTCTGACATGCAATCATCTGGTCTTTTAGCAGTGAGCAACTTACTACTTCCTGAGGTAGTCTACTCTACTGATGGACAGTTTTAATTGTCATGTTCTTTCTTTTGTGGAGCTGAAACATGCTTCCCTATAACTTCTGTCCATTGATCTTTGTTTTCCCCTCTGGGGCCATCAGTCAATCAAACCACAAGCATTTTTACTCAGTGTTGATTATAAGCCAGGCTCTAGGTTAAGCAGGAGAGGGCACAATGCTTTCTTAATTCCCTTTCTCCTTATTTCCACAACTTCTTCCTAACTAAGGGAAGAATAAGTGAGCTCAGAGTTAGGAGCTAAGATGCCTAGGGAAACTGCTAACTTAGGAAGGATATTGATAAATTGAAGAGCATCCAAAGGAGGACAGAAAGGGTTTGGAGAGGACCTCTGGACACTCATTAGTATAGTTGACTGCTCTCCACATGGAGTCATGGACCATTGGAGGGGCCAGGAGAGGGCAAGGGTTTGTGAATGTTTGTCTTCTCCAGCCCTTGTCCCCTTGGACATACCCCAAGGTAGATGACTGCATATTTCTGGCTCTCCTGGAAAGCCACTGAGGTACCACTTGCTTCTCCCTACTGGATGTTCTGGTGTGGCCCCAAACATATTGTGTGTGTTTTGTTGTAGTGACTTTGTACTGTTTTATGGAAACCAGCTAGTAATCCTTCCACCTCGTGGATCTGCACTATCTGCTCACACTATCTGCAGTCAAAGGAAGATCTGGCTATTTTCTAAATCATGTTAAAGAAAACACAATTAGGCTTAATTTAATCCCTAGCTCCTCCTCTATTAAGAGTTCTCAATTATTGTAGCCAGGCTTATGAAGTCTTGGAGATTGGCCAGCTAGCTCCCTTGCAACCCTTCTACAGAGGCTCCTCAACTTGGATGTGAAAGACTGGTATCTCGGAGAAGGGTGCTTGGGGCTGCTGCTCTGACTTGGGTCAAAAAGGATTTCAGGATCTGAAGGGAAGGAAGGTTTCTTGGATACAGAGAAAAAGAGGCTATCTCTGTGGGGGTGGGGTGGGAGGGTTTTAGTCAGACTGGAAAACATTCATCTGAAAATAAACATTAAAAAAAAAGGAACCAAAACTCTGGACATTTGCCAGATATTAATTCATTCCCTTCTCCTTAGTGGAGACATTTGGAGTTGTAAAGCACAACTTCTAATCTTTTTTAATTTCTGAAATAAAACAAGCATTTCCATAACAGAATAGAATTTTTTTTAAAAAAGATGATTGTTCATGAAACTGCAAATCTATTATATACAACTAGCTATTCCTTTTAAATATATAATAAAATTATTGTGTAAATTTGTTTTTTCCCCTTTCTTCTTCCCCCCTGCACCCCTAGACATTGCTACCATTAAACATAAAAATATGTATATGTGTATATATAACATGTGTGCATACATATAACTATATACATATATATGCATGTGTGTATATATGTTAACTCTCTCTGGACTTGTTTCCTCATCTGAAAGAAGAATGGGGCTGAACAAGGGTCACAGGTCATAGATTTAGAACTGGGAACAATCTCAGAGACCCTTAGATCCAAATCCTTCATTTTCCACGTGAAACTGAAAGCTCAGAAAGGTTGAATGGTTGCCCAGGTTCACGCAGTGTCAGAGGCAGGGTTTGAACTCAGGTCTTCCTGACTTCCTTGTGTCCTCATCTTTACTCTAGTCATTTTCTGCCTTGAAGCTATAGTCCCTCACTTTTTAGCTCTACCCCCCATTTTCCTGCTCTATCCTTGAGAATTGTAATCAAAGTTAGACTGCTATTACCTTTGGAAAGGGTGTGCTAATGAATTATCTTGTTGCTTCACTCACTTTCCTGACTTTCCAGGGTACACCTCCCTCCTCTGGTTCACTATTCCTCTATATGTATCGTCTTTCCCATGAGAATATGTCTTTTGAGGGCAAGGGCTAACTCATGGTATTTGGCACAAAGCATGTGATTTTTATTCATTCATTCTTGACTCCAAGATCAGTGTCCTTTGCTATCCCACAGAGCTTCTCTTTACCACACTGTCTCTGAGGCCTTTTCCAGCTCAAAATCTTAGGATTCACCTTTGGTATAGTCATATAAAAAGGGACAAACTTTTCTGATCAAAGGACCTAACTCTGTAGAAACTCAGGTACCAGGTGGTTAGAAAACAGTAGGGCATGTGCTCATTGCTGAGGAGACAGAGACAGTAAATGGAGACACACTGGAAAAGTGACATGTTAGACTATATTAGAGGAAAAGGGACTATGGGTCCTATACTGTTCCTTTTTGTGTTTGTGCTGAACTGCAGTTTCTCCATATACCAGTACCAGAGGCCAGTATATCTCATTTCCACACCCCACCCCCATACCCACTCCTCCAGGGGCTTCTTCTTAAGGGACTCTGCATGATATAGTGGAAAGGAAGCTGCATTTGTCAATATTCAAATTCTGGATCAATCACTTCAACTTTTCTGATCCACAGTTACTCCATCTGTAAAATGGGTTTAATATTTCTTACATGAATCACTTAGGATTTTTTTGTAAGGAAAGTGATTTGTAAACATTAAAGTACTACAGGAATGTGAACTATTATCATTACTATTGCTCAGAAATGTTCTGAGACGAGCAGATAGTAGTCCTGAGTCCTGTATCTGACTTAGACCAACCAACCCCCACTTTCTGGGTAGAAAGTGACAAGAGAAGAATCTTAGAGAAGAAACTACACAGTAGAGATAAGTTTATATCTGGGGATCAGTGTGTGGAAACACACCCATTCTTAGACAAGTCTAGCTACCTAGCAACAAATGACTAGATGGATTCTGAAGACTCCTGTATTGACTGTGTGGCAAAGATCAAACAGTAGTCTACCTGGAATTCAGAGTCAAAGTTGGCCTTAACAATTCCTGGTTTTCTCAACCTGGGCTGCTGGTTATCAAAGTAAACAATTTCTACTACAGAGCACTCCTCCAAATGACTCTGCTGGCAAAGCTCTTTTAGCCTAGGACTGCCAAAAAGAACAGCTGTCCTGTTTTATTGTCAGAAGATTTTGAGATGGAAAACAGTGCCAGCAGGAAGTCATTCAAAGGGTCCTTTCCTCAACTGAACTGTGGATTCTTTTTTTCCTTCCTCAGATAAAGAAAGGAAGCCTACTTATGGAATCTTGACACCCAACCTGGAACCAAATGAATAAAGGTGGAGTTTTACAAAAGCCTCAAGGGACCAAAAGGAAAACACAGCAGAGATGTTAGAAAATTGTGCAAAAATGGACTGTTCACTTTATTGGGGTACTCAAGATCCCGACAATTCAACCAGTCATTTTTTTTTTCAGATGCTTCTGAATGACCAGACCCAAAGGAATTACCAAAGTCTTGTTCTCTTTATTGTCTGGATATTTTCCAAACCAGCCAGGCCGAAAGAAGCATGCTCAAATCTGATTGGTTTTGATTCTTTGAATTAGGAACAAGTGACAAATCAGCAGAATACAGGGTAAAGCTACACAAAGAAGTGGTTTGTAGGGTAAATTAAGAATTTTAAGAGAAATATAAAAATTTCTTAAGAGAATAAATTTCAACAGATTTTCCATGCAAACAAGCTCACTTCATGAGCACTCGTTGAAATAAAACTGATGTGCTAACTATAAGCAGCCTACAAGTTGAAATTATTCTTTTTAATTCATTTATGCAGGTCTTTTTCGATTCATTGAAGCCTCTTAAAAGTGGCTGTTGATTAAGAGAGACCTAGCTTGGCTTAGTGGAATCAGGAGAATTATGTGTCTGGACATAGGCATGCGAAACACAGACTGGGTGTGCTTGGATGTTACCAGGGAAGATGTGCTCTGCTCAGTCCTATGCCTTTGACTCCTACTGCCTGTGTGGCACTGGTCAAGTGACCGAAACTCTCAGTTCCCAGAACAAATCTCTAAGACAAGCAGTTGCAAAGTAGTTTCTAATTTGAATCTGTAGATGGAATTTCCCCACCAAGAATTCACTACACGATTGAAATCATAGGTTGGGCATAAAATGACCAGCCAATTCCAACTGTTTATATGTGTATCCTTCCTTTCCCTTAAATGAACTTGATTCAGTGGCCCTTCATGAGGTAGCTATGTGGTACAGTAGGCTGAATGCTGGACTCAGAGTCAGAAAGACAGGAAAGAGCCTGAATCCTACCTTAGACACTTCTTAGTTCTTTGACCTTGGGGCAAGCTTGACATCTCTCAAGTCTCAGTTTTCTTATCTGTAAAATGAGAGTTTGGGACTCAGCAGTCTCAAAATTCTCTGCTAGCTCTATGCTCTTATGACTATCATTAGGACTTTGTTGAGGCCTCAGGCAAATCAAATTGTATACACACACGATATATATGTACAATATATGTGTATATATATGTATATATACACAATATATGTATATGTATGTGTGTGTATATATATATATACATATATATATATATTTTTTTTAAAGGTGAAGTTAAAAGGATTAAGGAGAGTAACCTCAAATGAGACGAAGTCACCAAAGCGATCTACATACAGACCACTGGGGTGGGGAGTCGAGTCATAACTAGCTGAAATTGCATCTAGGATAAACTCAGTTGTGGGTGGCAGATCTGGTACAGGGCAATATTTGATGAGGATGGGTGGTAGCAGACAGAGCAATACAAAGGAAAGGGGGATAGCTAGAGAGTGCAAAGTCACTGGAAAGAGGAAGCATGGAAGTCTACACTCTGGAGAGTAAGTGTGCCCCCTCCATTCTGGTGTCCTTTGGAGAAAGTCAGTTGATCTCATGTTGGTAATGGCTCTCCTGTTGAGGGAGAAGGACTCGGAAGGAAAAGAAATGGTTCCATCAGATTATTTTTTAAATTAACACCAGCTAGCCTGCGTTATATACCTCTCCTTAATTCCATTGGCTTTGGCTGCTTCCTTGAGTCACTATCTGGTGGTGAGCTGTGAAGCTCTTTAGATAATTACCCCATGATCTCTAACTGGATCAGTTATTACTGATCCATCAGTGAGATTCCCTGATGTATGTTGCCCCTTATCAGCCCAGTCACTCATTGTTTCTATCAATCTCCCAGTCATGCTTTTCAGAAATACCACATAAGGAAATTTCAAAACTCACTAAATCAGAAAGTATTCTTGGATCTTGGAGAAGCTGAAACAGAAACCAACAATTTCACTTTGGCTTACTTCATTTTCTGAGAAGCTCGAGGTTGCTGTACTACTTGAGTGACTATGTCAGAGAACAAATGAAAAAAGCCCAAGGAATCCCAAGGATCCCTCTAAAGAAAAGAGTGACATCCACAGCCCAGATTAAAAACAAACTTTCCCCAGAGAATGAAGGGCCAATAAAATCCAGTCAGTTGAAATTGGAAAGCCCAGTTGGAAAGTCCATGGGAACAGCATCTCTGTCCAGTTAGCCTAGCTATTAAAGAAGCATAGAGTTGAACTGCTTCATAAAGATGAGAGAAGGAAAATAGTGTAGACAGTGCAGGGTTGATGGCCTGGAAAAAAAATTGAGGTGTTGAGGACCTGGAGTTTATGGTAATGATGAAGAAGAGGGCTATGAAGGCTAAGGCTATAGTTTCATTGTCCCTGAGGAAAAATTTATTTTGCTGTGTTCCATAACAAATGATAGTAGCACTAACCCAGAAAACCATCTTTATAAATGAGGGCCATTGACTAAAACAAAGCCCAGGTGGGCTTTCTTATATCTTTTGTACCTAGCACAGTGTTTGGCACACAGTAAGTGCTTAATAAACTATTCTTGCCTTGAAGCAAAAGAAACCACTGCCACTCTGTTCTGGATCCTCTTATCTTCTTTGTCTTGGAGATTTCATTTGCTTCCCTAGCTTCCATTATCATCTCTGCTCACATGACTTCCATATCTAAATAGCCAGTTCTGTTTTCCCTCCTGAACTCCAGTCCCTCATCATCAACTAGTTGGTGCTGTAAGACACGTACACCTAGATGTCTCATAAGTATGTCAGACTTAGTATATTCAACACAGAAATCTCTGCCTTACTCCATCAACCTCCTCACCTTCCAAATTTAACATTTCTGTTGAGGTCATCTTCCAGGTATCTGGGTTTACAACTTCTAGTTCCTTCTTGACTCTTCCTCTTCCTTACCCCCCAGATAAAATCACTCCAAGTCTTATTCATCCCTACCCCTACATTATCTCTCACATCCAGATTCTCTTCCAAGACATATAAGGAAACATTTCAAATTGATAAGAACAAGGACCATTGATTAAAGATACGAACAGGTGACTTCTCCAGCCCATTCCACTGGGCTCTCTCCATGGGTAACTTTCCTGAACCTGCCCCTAGTGGGTATCTCCATCTAGCTACACAATGCTGCCTAAAACCCTGAGAAGATTCCATTTTGAGGCCAAAGCCCTAGAGAATTGTATAATTTACTTGAACTTCCTCAAGATTCTGATAGCTGTTGTCTACCAAACTTCAGGACATTCCCTTCCTTTTTCAATGAGGTCAGGCCCACTTTACAGTCTTTCCTCCCCAACTCTTGCCCTTATTCTAGGGGCCTTCAAAAACACGTTGCTTTTCTTTCAAATATTCTTGCCTCCTGATTCCTCAACTTACTCATTGCTCCTACCCTACTTCCTCTACCCCACTTCAGTCACACACAAAGATGATCAAATCTTTTCTCTTTCCATCACCTACAAATATTCCACTTTCATGCTCTTGAATTCCGAAATTCCATTATCTCATCACAGTCTGTTGTCATCCACCTCTCCCTTTGCCTTGAAACCCTAAAACCCTTTTCTTCATCCTTACCTTAAATTCCATCTCCTCAACATGTCAGTTGCTTTCCAGGTCATCCACCCGGCACAGTCTACACTCTCTTGACTTCCCCGTATTGACCCTTTGTGAAGCAGTTCAACTCTATATTGTCCTCTTCTCTCAAGTCCTTTTAACCTTTTTACTGACCTTGCTCTACCAAGCCCAGATTATTCCCATTATCCTCTGCCTTCATTCCTATTCATATATGACTGAAAGAAAATCATGAAACTATACTAAGACCCCTACCAAGTGATGTTACATAATCTCAACTGGGGCCTCAATATGGCAAGGCGATCCTTTTATGTCTTCCTGATTGAGTGATGTTATCTCACTTGCTAGAACAGCATTTCCAAACCTTTTTACCCCTCTTCAAACTTCTCATGGTCTCCCACTTCCCACTGTCTTAGCTGGGAACCTTGCCTGATATTTCACCGAAAAACTTGAGAGTTTTAGATGAGAGCTCCACCTCCTTCTGTCTTTATTACTCAGATGCATTCTGCTACTATCATCTCTTTTATCTGTCTCACATGAAGAGGTGGTCCTTTCTGCCAAGGCAAATCCCTCTGCATGCACAACTGATCTCATTCCTTCTTGTCTTCTCCAGCAGAATGCCCCCTCTATCATTTCAATTCTATCACTTATCCTCCTTGGCAGCTAGGTGGTGCAGTGGATAGAGCACCAGTGCAGGAGGACCTGAGTTCAAATCTCACCTCAGACACTTGACACTCACTATCTGTATGACCTTGGGCAAGTCACTTAACCACAATTGCCTCATCCTGGGTCATCTCCAGTCATCCTGATGAATATCTGTCACTGGATTCAGATGACTCTGGAGGAGAAGTGAGACTGGTAACTGCACAGCCCTCCCTCACTCAAAACAAAGTCAAGTGTAAGTCATGTCATCATTTCTCTGCTGGCATGGTCTTCTTCGGTAATGAAGGATGAACATCCACAACCACAGTAATCACTTATCCTCAATCTCTTCCTGTCTCCTGGATGCTTGTTTACTGTCTACAAAGATGCTCATGTTTTCCCCAGCCTCAAAAGAACACTCACTTGATTCAATCATCCCTGCTAATAAACTGTCCACTATCTTTCCTCCCCTTTGTGGCTAAAGTCTTAAAGATCACCTACCATGGATGCCTTCACTTCTTTCATATTCTCTTCTTAACTCTCTAATGTCTAGCATCTGATCTCATCATTCAGCTGAAGTTGCTCTCACCCAATTTACCAATGATCTCATTTTTTAAAATAATATTTTACTTTCCTCAATTACGTGTAAAAAAAAATTCTATCCCACTCTCTTTCCCCTCCTCTCTGTGATGGGCGCCTTAAACTCAACATGTCCAAAACTCAACTCATCGTCTTTCCTGGAGATCCCTCTCCACATTCCGCCCCCTCCCCCCTCCACCGCCACCTTGCTTATCTTTCCTATTGCTATGAGAGGCACCACCATCCTCCCAATCACCCAGGTTCACAACCTCATGGTCTCCCTTGACTCCTCACTCACATTCAATCTACATATCTAATCTGCTGAAAGGTTCTATAGATTTTACCTGCATCGTATCTCTAGAATACAAATACTCCCTTCTCTCTCACCCAATGCATGCCCTCATCGCCTCACACCTTGACATGGCAGCAACTTTCTGATTGGTCTCCTGACCTCAAATCTCTTTCCACTCCAGGCCATCTTCCAATTAGCTGTTCAGTTAATCTTCAGAAAACACAACTCTTGGGAGAACGAGGTGATGCAGTGGATAGAATACTAGCCCTGGAGACCTCAGACACTTACTAGCTGTGTAACCTTAGGCAAGTCACTTAACTCCAATTGCCTCCAAAGAAAAAAAAGAGATAAAAGAACAGAAGTCTTACCATGTCCCTTGTCCCTCATTCAACAAAATCCAGAGGTCCCCTATTACCTCCAGTATCAATCATAAAATCTTCTATCCAGAGTTCAAAACCCTTCATAACCTGCCCCTTATTTTTCCAGTTCTCTTATACCTTTCTATCCCACCGCCCAACTCTACAATTCAGTGATGCTGGTTTCCTTGCTGTTCCCTCAACAATATACTCTATCTTTTGACTCTGGGCATTTTCATTGGCTGCCTCCAGTGCCTGGAATGCTCTGTCTTCTCTCTGCCTCCTGGTTCCCTTCAAGTCTCAGATAAAATCTGAGAATATACGAGTTCAGAACTCTCATCTATTTAGGAGGGAGTGAGCACAGTGAAGAGATTTCATATATTTCTTTTTCATTTAATTTCATTCCCTGTAATACTAGTGCATTCCCTTGCTCGAAATGTTCCAATTTCTCCTGCATATATCTTATTGATGGATAATTATTTATATTTCATCTCCCTTATTAGACTGTGAGAGCCAAAAAAACGGGAAATATCTTTGTATACATATATATGCATATACACTAGCTCTTTTTGTAGTGCAAAGAGCTGGAAATTAAAAGTGTAGCCATCAGTTGGAGAATGACTGAACAAAACATGACATACCAATATAATGAAACAGCACTATTACCATAAGAAATTATGAAAGGGATGGTTTCAAAGAAATCTAGAAAGGCTTATGTGAACTGATTCTGAGTGAAGTGAGAAGAACCAGGAGAACAACGTATTCAATAACAACAACATGTGAATATAAACAACTTTGAAAGACTTAAGAACTCTTATTAATTCAGTGACCAAACAAGACTTCAGAAGACTGATAATAAAATACATAACCTCCTCCCTCCTGTCTATCAGGAGGAGATGGAATGCAGAATGAGACCCACATTTTTTAGACATGGCCAAGGCAAAAATTTGATGAGGAGTATTGGTGACAATGTTGTCATTGTTTTTCTCCCTGGTTCCAATATATGGGGGAAGGGGGACAGGAAGGAGGGAGAATAAATGATTAATTAAAAAAAATAAAAGTTAAACAAAGGACAATATTGGATTGAGAAAAGTTGCTATGAGGCACAATTTCATCCCATGATGACTGAACCAAGTACTGAAAGATAACAAGAAATTATCCATTTAACCTGAGCAAGAAGGTCTTCAGTGGTTCATTCATTTTATTGTGTTCAGTAAAAATATGCAGGAGATAAAAAAAAAAAAACCAAACTGTGAAAGTAACTTGCTCCCCTCTGTAACAAGAAGGGAATTAGGTCTAGTATGCATGCAGCACCTGACTCAGCACTGATTCCTTATCCACATTAGGAAGTGGCCATCTCTGGGCTAATTTTCCTTCTCCCCTGGTTTACATTAGTTGAGAGTGCGATGTCAAAGTTAGCCATGAGGTGGCACTGTAGTTGAGTTACCCACCCAGACTGGCCTTTTCAGTCACTTTCCAGTGAGGGTAAATGGAATAGCCACTTTGAATACATTTCAATGTCCCCACTGGCCATTGGAAAATTATTAAATCTGAAAATGCCAGGCTGCTTTCAAGCCCCTCTCCAACCCAACCATGAAAACTTTTTCACTTGATTAGAAATAAAATTCAATTGAAGTTGGGAGATGAAATGAAATATTAGTCAAATATTTTGAAAAATGACATTTACTATTTGCATCTGAGGATAGCACACACTCCTATGCAGATGTTTCACCCTTTCAGGTGACTTTCCATGGCAATTAAATTTAGACACTTAGTATATTATGCGATTATGTAGTTTTTGATAACATGAAATTACATGCAAAAGAAATATATGAAATCTCTCCACTGTGCTCACCTCCTCCTAAATACTCCATGTAGATGAGAGTCCTGAACTTGTATATTCTCAGTCATTGAAAAAAAAATTAAGTAGAAGAAGGGGCATTCATTTCTCCTTCTCAGGCTTGTGGATTAGCAATACAGGAGACATGAAGTAAAGAGAAGAATTCAAAGGAGTTCACAGAACTCCTCATGAAACCACAAGTGATGCTGAGTATAGACTTAACTGGCTCTTACTGTTTCACCTCCTAGTCATGTTCATTACTCATGTGGTTGTTGTTTCTGCCTCAGTTTCCTGATTCCAACATTTCTAAGGAATAAAGAGAGAGAAGAGGGGAAAAAGAACACAAAATGCTAGATATCTTGCTTGATTGGATCCTATATTCTTGCAAAAGAGAGGGTCATCTGGTTCCCAGTTATATTTGTCCTAGGCCAAGATCTCAGTAATTTTCCTTTAATCCTTCTATAAATTTTTTTCACAGACAAAAAGAATAATTCAGATAGAAGCCAAGTCTAATTCTTCTTATTTTCATATAAATGACATTCAACTCTACAAATATTCAATAAATACCTTTTACAGGCAAATCACTGTGCTGGGTACTAAGAATGCAAAGACGACAACGAAAGCATCTTTTCCGCAATAACTTTTTCTTCTATTTCAGGGTTAATAATATTATGGAACTATATAATGTCATAAGGTAAAATATAATAACATCACTCAGAAAAAGATATTTTTGAAATGCTACAAGATCTCAGAGGATAGAAAGTCCGCATTTGTTTGGTGGAGGGAAGGGGATCAGGAAAGGCTTCAGAATGGAAGTGTTATTTCAGCCTGACTTTGAAGAATGGAGGAAGATTTTGATAAATGGTAGAGAAGGCAGTTGAGGTGCATGGACAGAAAGAACAAAGGTAAGGAAGTGGGAAATTACATGACATGTTTGGGGAGCAACAAATAATCCAAAATTTAGGGTACATATAAAGGAGTAAGTCCAGAAAGATAGGTAGGGACCTTAGAAGCTTAGAAGTCTGGACCTGTATTTTAAACAAATGGAAGATACTCAAAATTGTTGTGCAGCAAAGGAAATACGATCATTGGACCTTGGCATTTGGTAAATTACTTTGGCAGGAGTATAGAGCACAGGTTAAAGACTAGAAAGATTACAATTTGGAAGAAAAATTAGGCTACTGAAATAACCCAGGCCTGAGGTGGTGAGGATTCACATTAGAGCGATATCAGCATCAGTGAAAAGGAAGGCAAAGATTTAAGTTGGTCAACCATACATAAGAATGAGAATACAGGATTTATTATAAAGGAAGGGGTCAGAGCAAAGATTTTGGAATCATGGATTCAGAGTTGAAAAGAATGCAGAGGCTATCTGGTCCAAGACCCTCATTTCATGCAAGAGGAAACTGAGTCCCAGAGAAGTTTAGTGATTTACTCAAAGTCATGCAAGTTAGTATGTGGCAGAGCATAAATTTAAATTTGGTCTTCAAGTGCCACTTAATGCCACTTTGACACATGAGGTTAAATCTTCAAAAGACAATCCATTCACTTCATAATAGTCTGAAGATCAATGATACAAGCTTTCATTCACAGTTGCCCCTACTCATTGTCTATCTGACTCAGCCATTCCCTTTGACTCACTCTCATTAATGGGGTCCCAGTAAATGAGGGTGCTTCCAGGTGAATGCCTTTAATTCAGTTGCTTGCAGGAAATATTCGCCAATTTATGCTTAACACAAGGCTGAAAGTCCATTGGCAGAAACTGATGTTTCATACCTGCATATTGGACAGTCTTGGAGAGAGCCTGAGAGAAGAGGGATTTTGGAATATTGGCTTCAAGTTTCAAGAAAGAAGACACATGAATCTAGATTCATTTCAGGTCTCAGAAGGAGGAAAGATTCTGGGAAGAAGCTATCATGTAGAGGAATCGACACCTTGGTCCCATCTCTGCAGCTTTCTACACTAGAGCCTTTGAGGAATTTCAACTTGTATGAGATCTGGGACTCTTGGTTGAGCTGAGTTATCTTGCTCCAAACAGGAAAGTTCATTCACTCTGCACATTGGCTGTTATATATTCCCATCTGGACGCCTTCTCTAATTTCTATTTGCTATCAACTTGCAAAATTGGGTTGATTTACTATTTGCTTTGTGTGTTCATTGTGGAACTGGCATTTGGTGGGAAGGAAGTAAAGCTTGGGATATATGGCTTGGGGTACCCCTTCCCATTAAGGAATAACAGTTCTTTAACCAAATGGCCAAATCTTGCCATTTCTATACATCTTTTGCATTCAACCCCATCTTTCTACTTCCAAAGTCACCACCTAAATTCATGCCCTCATCCTCACCCCCTCCAAACTAGATTGTTGTAATGACCTCTGAAATGGTCTCTCTCAAGTCTCTTCAGACTTTAGTCTACTTTCACAATGCTGCCAAGTGATTTTCCTTAAACTTATATCTGACCATGTAACTTCCTTTCTCAATAAACTTCATGGCATTGAGAACTAAATATAAACTCTTCTGTCTAGCTTTTTAAGCCTTTCACAACTTGACCCTAAACCTATATTTCAAGCCCTATCCATTATTCCCCTTGCTACTTTTTGCCCCATCCTCTCCAACCTCTGTGCCTTTGCAGTGGTCATTCCTCATGCCTATAATGCCATTTTCCCTCTATTTTAGAGTCCCTCTCTTCGTTCAAGACAGAGGTCCACCTTTAGCTTTTCCATTAAGCCTTTTCTGATCCATTCCAACTGCAAGGGCAGTCCTTACCAAACTGCCTTGCATTTCATAAATACTTTGAATTTATTGAATTTTTTGTGTTTCTTTTCTTAAATCCATTTTATGTACCTATATGTGTATTTTCTGTCTTCCTTCCTAGAATGTAAATTTCTTATAAGTAAGAATTGTCTCGTTTATTGTGTTTATATACATGTTACATCGCATTAGTTGGTGCTTAGAAACTACTTGGTGATTGATTTGTCTACATATTTCTATTTTCATATTTATTCTATTTTATTCTTGATTTATTAAACAAGTATTCCCATAACATAGTATAATAAAAAAGATGATTGTACATGAAATTGCAAATCTACTATGCATAACTTGCTATTCCTTTCAAACATACAACAAAATTATCATGTAATTTATTATTACTTTTTTGCTTCCCATCCCCCACCCTACAGAGGGTTATTGTTACACCTAAATAGGTATGGGTATGTGTATAAATAAATATATATATGTATATATATATATGTGTGTGTGTGTATGTATGTGTATATGTATGCACACATATATGTAAAATTATTCTATACATACTTCTACTTATTGGTTCTTTCTCTGGATATAGACAGTATCTTTCTTCCCATGTCCTTTATAGCTAATTTGGGTATTTATAACAGTCAAAATGACTTATTAGCTCAAAGTCATTCTTAAAATATTACTGCTGTTACTCTTGGTTCTGCCTATTTTGCACATGATTATTGTGTGAAAGTATTTCCATGTTTTTCTAAAATCGTTGAGCTCATCATTTCTTGTAGCAAAGTAATATTCCAGCACAATCATATACCATAGCTTGTTCAGCCATTTCTCAATTGATGGACATCCCTGCAAGTGCCAGTTCCTTGCTACCACAAAGAGAGCTGCTATAAATATTTTAGAACATAGAGAGATTTATACAACTATGATTGAAAATTTCTTTAAATTTTGTTTTAAAAAATTACATCTATATTTTAAAATTTAATATATTACAAGGTTATTTTAGTGTTAAGGAATTCATAGAAACTTTTTGTCATCCTGTCATTTATCAATCAATGGCCAATAATGAAAGTGTATCTAGTATCATGAAGGGGTTTGAAAAGAATTTTGATATTCAAAGAGTTGAGAATCATTGCATCTATTGCAGTCTTACTTCTCCACGAAGGAGCACCAAATTGGAAGGAGATCTTTGATGCTATTAGGCAGAGAACACCAAATCTTGGCTAGTCATAGTTCATTAGAGCTGAAAATTACTACAGAGCTCATGTAGTTTAACTGTAGGCTTGAGAAGGAAGTGGTTTACCCAAATTCACAGGCCTCCAGTGAGGCCATCAAGTGCAAGTGTCTAATAAAAATAGCTGCTATTTGCTATGTGTGTGGGAGTTCTGGCTTACTGACCTTTAGGCTAGTCCTCCTAATAAGCAATTGTGTTAGAAACTATAGCTTTCACATAGCTAGCTGTGAAACCAAACTGGGCATTCTCAGTTTCCTGTTCCTTTCTTCTGAAAGATGAAAGATAACTGGCCGGATGTTGCAGTTAGCATAAACTGACAGCAAAAAAGAAAATGTGGAGGGACAAATTCAGAAGGATAGGAAAAGAGAGAAAAGGTTGTTGGTGTGCTCATCCTTCACTTTCGAAGAAAACCATGCCATCAGAGAAGTGATGACATGACTTGCACTTGACTTTGTTTTGAGTGAGGGAGGGCTGTGCAAAGTCACCAGCCTTACTTTCCAGTCCTGAGCCATCTGCATCCAGTGACCAGATACTCATCAGGATGACTAGAGATGACCCAGGAAGCCATGAGAGACCTTAGCCTCCTAGGCAAAGGCCTATTCAGGTACTCAGAGTGAGGTAACACCCATTCAGTGAATAGGCCTTCTTTAAGAAGTAGTCAGGGAACCACCCTTTTAATGAGCAAGAGAAAAAAATAACTAAATCACACTGTGAGGAAAAGAGAAACGGTTACTACTGATAATCACTCTAAGCCAGTTATTAAGTGGAGCTTGGGCAGGGACCTATCGAAGAGAGAAAAGGTAGAGTTTTGTTAAAGGTGTGGTCATGGGGGTGAGGGTGGGGTAGGAAAGATGATATGCAGCTATAGGAAAAAAGATATTTTAATCTTAGGCTTCTGAGGATGGAGGCAAAGCTTGTGTAGTAGGGAGATTACAGTGTGAGAAGATGAGATTTGGGGTTTAGTCACCAGGGTCTGCAAGCTTGGAGAACAAACCCAGAGTCACTCCTGACTCTTCATTCTTACTAAGCATCATATCGAATCAGCTGCCAAGTCTTTGTCAATTCTAACTTCCCAGAATCTCTCCAGTCTGTTTCTCTTTCCCAACCCATATTACAACCATTCTAATTTAGACTCTTGTCACCAGTTTCCTGGACTACTGCAATAGCCCTTGATATATGTCCGTGTCTGTGTGTGTGTGCGTCTGTGTGTGTGTATTCATCCACATACATATTCATCCATACTCTCTTCCCAGCAGTCTATCCTCCACACAGCCATCATTTCTTTTAAATCTAATCACTTATTCAAGATGCTACACTGACACCTTCTAGAGAAAAAAATACCAACTTCGGTTTGCAACTAAAGTTCTTTGAAAAATGGATCCAGCAAATCTTTCTAAACTAGTATCCCCCTCAGACTCTCTACATCCAGCCAAATGATCATTTTTGGTTCCCTTTACATGAGGTGAATAAAATTAATATCGTTTCCCACCTTCATACCTTTATATATACACCATCCTTTATGCCCAGAATGCCTTCAATCCTGATTTCTGCCTGTTGGAAGTTCTAGCTCTTCTTTAGCTATAGATCTGAGTAAAAGGTCTTGGGAGGACCCTTTGAACTCTGGGATTCTGTGAAATTTTATTTGCAAAAGTTTTTTTTTTTTTTAATAAGAAAGTATTTAGTGACAACTCCCCACTCCCCTGCCCCACACTCCAGAAAAGTACTTGGTTTTCTTTTGATCAAAACCCAAATGTGGACACCAGTGAAAGGGAAAGACAGTGTTCAGTAAAATATGAGGCGTCTAGAATAGAGAACTGTGGGGGACTCTTGACTAACAAGGCATGTAAGAGTTAAGTCCTTAGAGTAATAAGAATGATAATTATGATAACTTTTTTGTTTTACATTTTATGTTTTTCTTTTCATAACGATAACTCCCCATGTCTCTAAGGAACTTCAAGACTTCCAAAGCATTTTGCCCACAAAAACCCTATGAAGTAGATAGTATAGGTATGACTACTTTCTCCTTACAGCGAAGTAAATTTTATCTCTTTAATGTTATTCCAATCCTGGAGGTAGGTATCTTATCACTTTCTATCAGCATCCATCACAGAAAGAGGTTGGTATTAGAATTAGAAAAAGAATTAGAATTAGAAAAGAAACTTAGTCATGGGCTGAGAAATAATTGGTCATGTATCATTGGCCCATTTAGCCTCCAAAGTGATCTTCCTAAAGTACAATTCTGATCCACCATCTCCAGTCATCCTGATCTATATCTGGCCACTGGACCCAGACGGCTCAGGAGGAGAAAGTGAGGCTGATGACTTTGCACAATCCAATTCACTCAAATCCAATTCACTTGCAATTCATGGCATCACCTCCCTGATGTCATGGTCCTCTTCAAGAATGAAGGACAAACAACACAACAGCAACAACAATGCTGGTCATCCCTGAACTCAAAAAATGCCAGTGCTTCCCTATCACCTCCAGGATCAAATATAACTTATATTTATTATCCAAAGTTCTTTATAACCTGCCCCACCACCCAACCTTTCCACTCTTCTTACACCTTCCACTCCCAATCTGCTCTGTGATCCAGAGACATTGTCCCCCTGGCCCCAAACATGAACTCTGTTGGCATTTAGCTGGATGTTATGCATATCTGGAATATTTCTCCTTCATCTCTGCCTCCTACCTTCCCTGGATTCCTTCAAGTCCCAACTAAAATTCTTCCTTCTAGAGGAAATCTTTCTTGAAATCTCCCACTATTCCTCTTAAGGCTAGGTCTGTCCCCAGTTGGTTTCCCAAATTTGTATCTTGTTTGTAAATAGCCATTTACACATTGTCTCCCCATTAAATTGTGAGCTTGAGATCAGACACTGGCCTTTGCCATCTTTGTATTCCTGGTGCTTAACATAATGTCTGGCACATGGTTGGCATTGCATAAGTGCTTATTGGGAAAATGATTTAAAAGACGGAACAGGGCCAGTGGTGGTGTGTGGTTTTTTTTTTTCCTCTACTTAATTTTAAGCCCCTTGATGATAGGGACTCTATCTTATTCTTGTTTGTATTACCCATAAGACCTAGCCTGGACTTTGTGCACCACAAGAGCTTAATGTTTAATAAGTGGAGATACACTTTGGTCTAATTAAATTGAAAACTGGACATTCTTCATTTTGCTTATCACCTGAGAAAAGGATCTGGATTTGAAGGAAATCTTTGCTAAAAAGATGATTTTTCCAGCTCTGTCTAAACTGGGAAACTTTTCCTAAACCTGGAGTTGATCTGGAAAGCAATTCATATAGTAAGACATCTAGGCAGTACAGTGGATAGAGCACTAGGCTTGGCATTAGGAAGACTTGAGTTCAAATCTGTCCTCAGACTTACTATCTAGGTGACCTTGGGTAAGTCACTTAATCTTATTGTCATCAGTTGCTCAGCTATAAACTCAGCTGGAGGAGGAAATAGCACACTATTCCAGAATCTTGCCAAGAAAACTCCAAATGGGGTCAAGGAGTTGGGTATGACAACAAATAGTAAACATTACAGGTGCCTTGTCCACTCTGCAGCTCAAGGGAATTCTTATGAAGTCCAAATAGGTAGATACTTCTTGAAATCTGAAACCATAAAAAATCAACCAGGCTATGACTTAGGGGGAGGGAAGCCTGCTACTAATAGTGCTTATGACAGAATGGCTGAAAGAAACAAAAGCAACAAGGAGAAAAAGTTCCTTGGGAGGAATTGCAAATTGGTGTCATCTCCCCCTTTGAAAGATGTAAATCAATCCTAAAATTCAGATGAAAACAAACTGAGACAATTTTCTGGAAAGTCCCTATCAGATGGCTTCCCAGAAAGATACATGAGGGTGATTATGTGCAAATGTCAACCACTCTTTAAACACGCTCCTGCTTGAGTCACATGTTAGTGCCTTTTGCAAGAAAAGAGTAGATTTCAGTCTTTCAAATACAATGTCATGCAATTCTATTTATCACAATGTTTGAGAGATGCCATCATTCTGGGTTAACTGAGTATATTTCTAACACGATTTTTGTTGCTGTTCAGG
The DNA here is from genome assembly GCA_023548195.1 of Bettongia penicillata ogilbyi. NCBI lineage: Eukaryota > Metazoa > Chordata > Mammalia > Diprotodontia > Potoroidae > Bettongia > Bettongia penicillata. The sequence goes on from JAJHZJ010000090.1 coordinate 10,251,098, forward strand.
TGTTTTTCAATAATGCGTGATTTTCATGACCCCATTTGGGGTTTTCTTTACAAAGATACTGGAATGGTTTGCTATTTTCTTCTCCAACTCATTTTACAGATGGGAAAACTGAGCCAAACAGGGTTAAGTGATTTGCACAGGGTCACCTGGCTAGTAACAGGCTGGATTTGAACTCATGTAGATGAGTCTTCCTGACTCCAAGCCCAGCATTTCTATACATTGCACCATCTAGCTATTCGTATACAGATTACTCACTTTCAAAGACCTGAAGTTCAATCGAGTATAATCAATTGTGTAAACTCTATGGGGAGGGAGCACTAAAAGTCATTTAGCCAGCCTTCCTAATTTTGGAGATGAGCAACAGGCCCAGAAAAATCATAGCTCATGGTTTCAGATCTGGAAGAGATCCTCTACAATCAAATAGATAAACTTCTTCATAGAACAAATGATGAAAATGGGGCCCAGAGAAGTTGCGACTTACCTAAGGTCAGACAGATTTGAAGGTCAGATGTAATCTGAAAATGTTGTCATTAACTCTCCTTAAAAGGTCCAGGTTCACAAGGCTTAAAGAACAAATATATTTACAAACTAATGAAAACAGGAAACATTTTAGAGACCATAAGATTATAGTATACACTGAGTAAACCCTTCCCCCAAGTTTTCCATAATCTCAGCCCATTAAAGCATGAAGTGGGTTGAGCTTTTCTTTCTATTGATTTTTACTACCTTTCATGGAAGCTCACATGATGTTTCTTCGTTTCATGTACTCCACAACATTTGGCTTCCAATTCTCCTTATCTCCTAGCAGATGGCCTCTTAGGCTTCTTAACCTGGTGTCAAATAGCTACCTTATCTGCTTTCAGTCCAACTCCAGCTGCATATGTTCACTCACTACTCCTGGTCCTCGGTACCTTAGAGTAGTCAAGCTGCATGTGGTGTTCTCTTAGAAGCAGGGAGGCGGAATGGAAATTCAAAGTGACAATTATCTGTCCTCAGTGGTTCCTTTATCCTTGTATCCAGCCCCAAGTTTCTCTCCTGTATTAAAGTTGTTGACTCTTCTATTCAGGCCTTCAGGACATTCCACTTTCTTTGCACTCAACATCCTATCCCAACAACTGCAGGTCTTTCCCCTCCCCCACAAACCTCCTGCTGTCTCAAATTTGAAATCTACTTCAAAATTTATCACATCATGTCTATTGTTGTTGAATCATTTGTTAGTCATGTCTGACTCTTCATGACTCCATCTGGGGTTTTCTTGGCAAAGATACCGGAGGGGTTTGGCATTGTCTTCACCAGCTTGTTTTACAGATGAGGAAATTGAGGCAAACAGGGTTAAATGACTTGCCCACGGTCACACAGTTAAGTGTCTGAGGCCAAATTTGAACTCATAAAGATGAGCCTTCCCTTTTCCAAGTTACTGTCCCACCTAGCTGCCTCTTAGAATCTCATGTAGTTTCCCCGTAATTCCTTATTACCTGACTCAAAGAACAGATGGGGAAAGCAAAGCCTATTCTTTCTACCCATCCCATGATTCCCCTACGTTTTTTAATCAATTGAATTACATCATATTTATATAAAAAGTTTATATATAAAGTACATAATATGTAATAAGCAGTGGTCATCTATTTCTTTATAACAAACGTCCTATCCATTATAGTACTTGGATATCATACTTTTTTCTAATGCTGCCCTGTGCTAATAGGTACCTTCATGGTGGTACATGGCAGCATCCTCCCACATCACCCCCATCACCCTAACCACCAGACCAACCAAGTGCCTGAACTGGGACTTGCTGCTGCTTCAGAATGCTCTTCCTATCCTCTGGCTAATAGATGGAGTTTTGTGCAAATACCTACCTAACCATAGGAGAATCAATTACCATCTTGAGAAGGGGCCAAAGATAAGAAGGTCGCAGGCCCTGAAGGAAATTCCAGAGTAAGGAGGCAGCTGAGCCATACAAGGAGAAGTTGAGGGAGTCATGAGCAAAGCATGGAAGGGAATAAACAGTCAACATGAGAGGAATGACAGAATTCAACTCAATGGATAGACACTTGGGACACTTTGCTGTCACGAAAAAAATAGACCTTACCTTAAGGGATGGTATAGTGGACAGCACTAGGTTTTCAGTGAGAGAATCTAGGTTCATTTACTAGTTCTGTCACTAGCTATATGACCTCAGACAAGTCATGTAACCTCTATGGACCTCAGTTTCCCCATCTGTGAAATGAAAGGGTTAGATCAGATAAATTCTAAGGTTTATGCTAGCTTTACATCTGTGATTCACTGTTAGGAATACTGACTCCAGTGGGGAGGGCTAGGGGCACGTCATGGAGTAGCTCACCTAGAATGTGAGTCCATTGAAAATGGAAGCAATAAAAATGATCGTTCTCCATTTTAATTAATTATTCTTACTCACTATGCTATCCTTGTTTCTATGATGCCACAAGACTACCAGTGTTTTTAGCAACCTCTACATTTCAGCACCCTGGAGCAGGCACTCTAGTTGCTCTGAAGCAGCTAGGTGGTGGAGTGCACTAGGTCTGGAGTCAAGAAGATTCATGTTCCTTACTTCACATCTGAATTCAGATACTTACTAGCTGTGTCACCCTGGGCAAATCTCTTAACCCTGTTTGCCTCAGTTTCCTTATGTGTAAAATGAGGTAGAGAAGGACATGAAAAAGCACTCTAGCATCTTTGCCAAGAAAATCCCAAATGGGGTCATGAAGAGTTGGATATGACTAGAAAATGATTGAACCACAAAATACAGTTCTGAGTCCTGGTAGAATGGACCCAAGAAAAGTTCACTAAGTTGAGATTAATTTTCCAGGGGTCTGATATATCCTGTGTCCCCAATCTCTTTAAGTCCTTTGGACTTCAGCTTCTAGAATACAAACAATGGATTTTCCTTTAAGTGCCGCCAACATATGCATTCTATCTCCTCTTTAATCTCAACAAAAAATCCTCCTTTCCCCCCTCCACCTTATGTGCCTCAAGTAGATTTGTTTGATGCCATTTACCAAACTTTTATTTAACTGCTGAAACTGGGGCTTCCTTAATTCTCAGAAAGGAAAGGAACTGAGCATCATTTGGAAACATTACTGCCATGGCTTGAACATGGTTGCTGAAACTTAACCCACCATCATATTCCTTACTTCTGGGTTTAGTTACTCACACTTGATCTATCAGAAATTGAGACTCAGAGAGAGGGGTTGTACCCAAGGTCTCTAGATGGTAATTCAAGGTCCTGTGACTGCAGCCAATCATTCACTCAACAAACATCTATTAAGCATTTACTGTTTGTCAGTCACTGTTCTCCATGTTCAGTGCTTTTTCTCCTGCAATATGCTACCTTTGTGAAGGTCTATATTCATTCCTGTGCACACACTCTTAAGTTACTGAACAGTTTGGACACCAAGATAGACCATGGCAGTGGTAATGTTAGAGAGATTCTAATACAGAATTAGGATATATGACTTAACCATCATTTCACACATGTTTAGCAATGATTGGCCAACTCACAAAGGTGGATCCCAAAGTCACTTAAAGTTTCAAGAGCTCTGGAAGGTTATAGCTTCTCACACATGACAGACCTCAGTTCAGTTCACCACAATCTGAGAGTTACAGGTGCATGATTGCAAGGTACAAGGAAAATGATACTCTACATGCATCCTTAAATAAACTGTGTAACCCTAATCTCAGAGGCTGAGTAATCATTGCACCAATTCTTGTAGTCTATAACAGATTATTACCTCCCAAATAATATTCCCTGCTTTTTGCATTCACTATTCACATGTCTGCCTTAATGCTTAGAGTGGGTACAATCCAGGCTTGATTGAAGTAAAATGACCAAGTCTTGTGATTTAAATTCATTTTAAATTTAACTACCAGTGCTTTCAGCTGTCTCTACATTTAATGTGTGTTGGATGTTTCCTCTTGACATGAAGGCTTCACTAGCAGACCCAAGTCCATCAAAATCAATCCCTGTACCCCAATCTTTTCTTCCCCTTTTCAGTGCAAAAAAGCTAGGCAGGGAAATTTTCTTTGGGCCTCAACAGCTAATTTCAGAGCAAAAGTCTACAAAGGGCCACAACTCAGAAGTATTGGTGATGCAAAGCCCTGAACTACCAGTTCCAGAAAAGAACTAAGGAATAGAGGGAGTGGGACAGATCACCAGGACAGGATATTATGCATGTGGGGAGCTGTGCCTCATTCCCCCAAGCCTGAGGGAAGAGAAACATAGAGGTGGGGCCAGTCCTGACCATTCAAAGTCCATTGGGGAAGACATCTAATCTGATAAATCATGAATTATCCAATGTGGGAGGAGGCTGAGACATCTTGAGATCCATCTCCCAAGGAAACCACAGTCAGAGGAAAGGGAGTCAGAAGTGAATGATAAAGAAAGTAAGGAGGGAAGAGGAATGTTGAAAGTACCAAAGATTCCAGAAAGAAGAAGTCTCAAAGACCTTGAACACAAACAGATAAATGAACAAGCACAAAAATTACCTCCAGACCTAGGAAATGAGTTTAGAAATGTATGAATGAATACCGTAAAATGAAGGAAAACGATCCAACACTTGATGAGGCAGAGGACACTGTGGAATTTGAGAAGATGAAACTATAACATGTGGCTGCTGAGTGGTTTAAAAGAGAAATGAAAATTACGAGAGCAAAATTTATGTCCTACACAGCAAAAATGAGTAGAATAGAAAAACTTGAATCTGTAATGTTAAACCTCACCAAGAGGGGAAAAAAAAGAGAGAACAACATATTGAGAATGTGATTGAGAAAGACAACCTAGAAGAAAAGAAGCAAAAAACAAGAACATTAAAAGAAAATATGATCTCTATGCAAACAAAATATAGGGATCTCAAAGACAGGATGCCTAGAGACAACTTAAGAATCATAGGTCTCCCAGAAGAACATGACAGGACAAAAATCCTAAAGAGTATAATGAAGGAAATAATAGAAGAAAACTGCCCAGAACTTAACATAAAAAATGAAATTCCAATTGAATGAATTCACAGATCTCCTCCTTCTCCTCCTCCTCAACAACAAACCAAAGGCTGCAAAGTCAAAGATACTAGTGGTTAAATTTAACAATTCAATTCAGAAAAAAAACCCAAACAAGTTGGGCAAGTCATTAAGAGAAAGACCTTCAAATACAAAAGAAAGGCTATTTGAAAAACCCAGAACTATTCTATATTTACTAAAAAAAGGAGAAGGGAATGGAAGAGTGTGTTCCAAAGAACACTGAAGCTTAGATGCTATTAGACCTATTCTACAAATCTGAATTTAACCATTCGTAACAAAAGATGAACATTCAATAATAATAATTAAAAAAAGAGCTTCAGATAACAGAACTGAAGAGAATATTTATTTCTCAAACACCCTAAACACAGAAATTCAGGAGGAGTGAATAAATATAAGCAGTTATAGAAACAGAATGATAGAAGACCAATAAGAGATTTCTAAAATATACCAGGGTCCCAATGAATGCAGAAATATGGTAAAGGTAGCAATGAAGAAACAGGGTATTATGGACAGAACCAGGCAACAGCCTTTCCACAGGTGAACAGTGCTTTTCTGGGAATGACAGGGTACAGGCCCAAGTTAAGGTATTTGCCCCTTTCCCCAAAAGAGTTTGGATCCCATTTGTCTACAGGGTGAAGAGGCCTAGGCTGATGAACCATGAGTTGCCCAATGTAGGAAAAGGGAAAGGTGGCCTCCATGGTCTCAAAGAGAGAAGACCTACAGGGGAGTGGGTGAAGAGGAGAGGGAAAGGATTAAAAAAATGAGAAGAAAGGAAGCAGGCCTTGCTTTAGAAATAGGAGAGAATTCCATTGACAAATACTTCTATGGGGGATGGAAGATGAGGATCTTATACTAGATGAGACCTGGAGGCATCTGGTATCTGAAAAGTCTGTCTTTGAAGTGATGAAGTTGAAGCCCTGGGAAAACTGGCACCTGGAGAAGTGAGAGAGCATGGAGCCAGGAAGGAGATTTCCAAGCAACCATAGTGAGGGAAAGGGTAAAAAAAAGAGGATATAGATCAACGCAGAGGGGGAGAGGGTCATGACCTCTCTGGCACCTGCAGTAATAGGCATTATTCTAAGATTAAGGCACAATGAAAAAGGGGAATCCATGGGGTAAACTCCATAAGGCATTGGCAGAAAGTGCTTAGAGAGCAGAGCTTAGAATGGATATCTTGGAAGTTTTGATCACATGAAGAATACCTCTGATTCTATAAGACAAAGACTAGATGATTGTAGGGATTATGAATCAGAGAATGAGTGCCTAGAGTAAATATAAAGAGAAGATGAATAATGAAGACAGTGAAAAAAATCCTTCTTGGAAAGGAGCAGAAAAACAATGATTTTTAAAAAAATAACAACTATTAAATGGGGCTAGCTGAAGAGGAGGAGAAAAGGGAATCAATCTTACTGAGATGAAAGAAAGAGGAGGAAGAAATACATAACAAAATAAAAGTAGAAGCATGTAATTAATAACCAAAACCTTAATGGGGAAATGGGTAATAAATGAATAGATTGGAAGAGTGGGAAGAGAGCCAGTAGGAACATGACCACCTTAAAAAAAAAAAAAAGGATTAAAGTAAAATAACTGAAGAAACATAATACTATATTTACAGAAGAAAAAAATCATAATCTAAATTTTTTTTGGAGAAACAATTTCCTTCAGATAGAGGAAAATATAAACCTAAGGGTTATAAAATTAAATGTGAATAGATTTAAAAAATAAAATAAAACAGAAGAGAAGAATAGATTCGATAAAAAACAAAGCCTTACAATCTGTTGCTTGTATGTATCAGCAAACACCCTAGCATACACAGGAAGGCCTGCTGAAAAGGTTCTTAGATTTGCTTTTCTAAAAGAAAAGCAACTTTAAGAGGGGTAAACAATCTTACTTTAATCACATATAGCAATAGAGAAAATACAAGTAGGACCCACAGACAGGGCTTCCAACTGTCTGACCACAGGCAATATATACATTATTACCAGAGAGAGAAGGATCAACATCTGGGTTTTCAAAGCCAGGGGTCTCCTTAAAACAGCTGCCCAGAGTCTCCTTTGGCACCCAAACCTTGTTCCAAAAACTAAGCCCCAAAGCAAATCTTCACCCGAGAGTATATGTACTTTTTCCAGTGCCAGATGGCATGACTCCTTGTGACCCAGTGCCTCATTAACAATCAGCAAAAGGTGTGGGCTCCCATACAAAACAAGCTTCCCCTAATCAAGCCTCCCTCTACAGCTGCACCTGAGGCCTATTAATGGGCAGGAAAGATTTTTAACTCCCATTGCAGTTGCTTACATGAAACACATTTATAAAATAAAGATATACTCAAAATAAAACAGAGGGAATAGAAAATAATTTACTATGCATCAAGTAAATACAAAAAATAGGCATTGTCATCACGCTATCAGACAAAGCAAAAATAAACATTCAAAAAAATAAAGAGTAAACAAGGAAATTATTTTATGCTGAAAGGACCCATAGACAATGAAGCAATATCAGTAACAAATTTATATGCCCCAAATTCATAAACTAAACATTTGAGTTTCAAGAAGACATAGGCAGCAAACAATAGTGAGAGGAAACTTTAATATCCCTCTCCCAGTTTTTGATAAGTCTAATAAAAAGATAAAAGGAAAAATATGGAACTGAACAAATTATTAGAAAAGACTTATGGCATCTTCTAAATGGACCAGCAAAAGAATATACATATTTCTCTGCACCAGTTTGAACCTTTACAAAAAAATGACCATGTAGTAGGACAAAGAGATGTTGCAAAAACTGTAAAAAGTCAAAAATAGCCAATACATCCTTTAGGGACCATAATGCAATAAGAATACAAATTGGTTTGGGGACAACACAGAAAAGATATAGATTCAAATGGAGACTTAAAAATGAAATCTTAAATAATAATTAAGTCAAATATCAAATCATAAAAACAATTAATTCCTATGTAAAAGAAAATGATAATGAAATAACATATCAAAATTTCTGGGGTGAAGTGAAAGCAGTCCTCCGGAGGAAATCATTTTCTTGGAATCATATGTAAGCAATATAGAAAAAGAGAAGTTTAATGAACTGAATAGGCACTTTTAAAATTAGAAAATATGTGTAAATAAACCTAAAATAAGCACAAAAGAGGAAATAAAAATCAGAGGAAAAATAGATAAGCTGGAAGCAAGCCCCCCAGAAATGATAAATACAATTAAAAATGTGTTCTTTTAAAAAAAATAATAAATTAGCTACTTATTGTTAATATTAGTGTTAGTGATCATAGTAATTAATAAATTAGTCTTCTCAAAGACTAACAGAATTGATAAATCCTTAACTAATCTGATTAAAAAGAAGAAAATCAAAACAATAAAACAGTAAATGAGCAAGGTGAAATCACAGCAAAACCAAAACAAATAAAAAGAATATTCAGGATATATTATAAGCAGTTATGTGCTAACAAAACTGAGAACATAAAAGAAACAGAGGGATACTTTCAAAAATATAAAATTCCCAAACTATCAGAAAACCGGATAGAGATCTTAAATAATTCAAACTTCAGAAAAACAAATAGATCTAATTGTAAAGTAACTACCAAAGGGAGAAAAACAATGGCATTCAATATGTGCTTTATTCATTCTTTCGTATGCCTTTCTAACCAGAGTTGACAAGACCCATATTCACTAAAGTAGGCACATTAGAACTTGAAAATTCAACTACTTCTGAGAATGAATCATTTAATAATTATTTGTGGAACACCTATCTCATTTCCAGCACTCGTCTGTGTCTAACCTGTTGGTTCTTCTATAATCTTCAAAGAAGTGACAGCTCGATACACATGGGAGAGCTCCTTCTGCCAAGACCGCAAGTCCAATCTGATAAAATGCAGAAGGTGTGTTTTGAGTTCTCATTCACAGGTTTCCCTACCCCTCCCTTGGGAGTGGCGTGGGGGTGCCCTTTCTGTCAGATCATTTAGTGGATGCAAGCCACCTGCCATGCAGGAGCAGCCCTTTGGAAGAGGTGGATGATCCTCTGCTCCCCAGACAAAAACAAGTTGGGGAAAATTCCCTTGATGTCACAAATAGTCAACATATACCCCCATGGGAATGAACAAATCTATTACATCCAATAGGAGTCTTTCCTAACCCCAGTCTCCTTAGCCTGCTCCAATCTTTGCTAATATAAACAGGAAAAGTTCTCTCTCAATGTCATAGGATCATAGATTTAGATATGGAAGGGATGTTAGAGGTCACTTAGTCCTACTCCTGCATTACATGGATGAGGAAACTGAGGCCCAGAGAGATGAAGAGCTTGACCAATGTCAGTAAACAGGTGAGCTATGAACTCAGATTGGAAACTAGGTCTTCTGCCTCCAAAGCCAGGGCTCTTTCCATTGTGCTTTATTATTTTTTGGGCTTATTTCCACTCCAATTTATTGGGCAGAATTTACAGAGGCTCAAAATCCCGGTTGTACTCTTCTCTGTAAAAGGATATGAGTCAAAGAGGTTTCTCCCTTAGGCTGTGCTATGACTTAGAAAGAACCGTAGCCCTCTGATGATATCTGACATTCAAACAGCCTCTAAATTTTGCAAAACATTTTCTATTATCTCATTTGACTACCATAAAAATCCTGAGAAACAGTTACTACAGCTGTTATCTTAGTTTAACAGAAGAGGAAGCTGAGTGATGAAGTGTCCTGCCTGTCAGCACATAGCTAGCGAGCATCAGAAGCAGAATTCGAAACCAATTCCCCTCACTCTAAAATCTAGCGCTCCACTATGCCATCAATTCAAGCTAATTCATTGAGCATTTTTAACTGGCTACTATATAATAGACACCAAGCTGGATTCTAGAGATACAAAGACAGAATCCTAACAGTTCATGTTTTCTAGGAGTATACATCCTACTTTACAAAGAGATGGATTCAAAATTGGTTTGAAAAAATAGGTCTAAAGATTGGTGGAAAATAGATGTGTAAATCAATCAATTAACGTCCATGAAGAACTTACTACATGAGAGGCACTAAAATAGAGCAGTCCTTGTCTTCAAGGAAAATACATTTTATATTTCAGATATACATGCATAGGTATATAGAAAATATTGACAAATAGTAGGACATTAACAGTTGGAAAGATTAAGAACAACCTCAAGCAACTGAGCCAAGAGGAAGGTCCCTAGTAGAAAAGCACAGGACTGGAAATTTGTCCCCATTCTCTTCAATAACCTCTACAGTGACTTCATGGGAGGTACAGATGTCATGCTTACCAAGTTTATGGATGACATGAAGATGGCAGGGATAGATATGTTTGATGAGAACTCTTTCTGCAATTCATTTTTACATGAACCCATATGACAATAAAACATAGTCATTATCAAGCCTATTTTTCTAAGGAGACAGGAGAAGTGAGGGAGGGTAATCGAGTTATTTATACCAACTGACTATCAGAAAACCAGTCTGGTAGCCATTCCTCAATAGATATATGGTCAATGGATACGAACAAACAGTTCTCAAAAGATGAACTGCAAAGTGTTTGCAACCAGATGAAATTATGTTCCACATCCCCAGTAATGAGAGAAATACTAATCAAAATAACCCTGTGGTTTTATCTTATACCTTGCAAATTGACACCCAAAAATACTAATAATGGTATCAGTGTTGGAGTGCTGATGAAAAGATAGGCATACTAAAACATTGTTGGTGGAGTTGCATAATGGCATAATCATTTGGAATGGCATAACCATTGAAAGCAGTTTGGAATTATGCAAATAACATGACTAAAATATCCATACCCTTTGAACCAGGGACTCCTTTCCTGGGCTTGTGCTACAAAGAATCTATCAAAAAGAAAATGTCTCCATATAGGTATGTATGTATGTATGTGTGTGTGTGTATGTATGTATATGTGTGTGTATGTATGTATATATATATATATATATATATATATATCAGCATTTTTTATGCATGATAGCCAAGAATTAGAAACAGAGTAAATACCCATCAATTGGTGAATGGCTAAATAAATTGTGATGCATAAATGTAAACGAATATAACTATGCTGTAAGTAATGATATATGTAATGAATACAGAGAAGCATGTAAAGATCTATATGAACTGATGACAAAGGAAGTAAGCAGAGTGAAGAAAACAATATATGTAATAAATACAACAATGCAAATAGAAAGAACAATGACATGCCAAAAAGTCAAAAGAAAATTAACAAAATTATAAAGATCAAATGGGATGTGAATGAAGAGATATGAGAATATAACCTGGATACATTCTGTTGTGGAGATGGGAGGTCTGCAGATGTTACATATTGCACACATTTATTTTGGATTTTTTTCAATCTATTGATCAGTTATGCAGACTTTTTTTTTCCTTCTCTGAAATAATACTATTAGTTATATGGGATGTATCTTGTGAGGATAGAGGGAAGAGATGTCATGATGTTGTAAGAAATAGAAAATGTCAATTAAAAATTACAAAAATTTGGAAAAAAATCAAGGATAACTTTCCTTGAAGAACTTAGAAATAAACCACTCTAATATTTATGGCCATGTTAATAGACCTTTGGTACATCTTGTTCTGTACTAAGGATTGACCACAGATATTCTTCAAAAATAAGATATAAAACCTTGAATCTTAGAAATGAAATGTCTATCCATAAAGGAGTATTTGTTAAATACCTGAATCCTCACAGTCAGGAAAGAGTGGAGGAGACCAAGTTATAGTGTACAGTGGCTAAAGGTTTGGACTTGGAGTCAGGAAGACCCAAGTTCAAATCTAGCCTTAAGAGACTCACTGTGTGACCCTAGGCATGTCATGTAACCTCTTTCTGCTTCTGTTTCCTAAACTGTAAAATGGGAATAATAAAAGCATTTTCCTCTCAAGGTTCTTGTGAAGATCAAAGGAAGTATTTGTAAAGTACTTAGCACCATAGCTGGTACTCAGTAAATGCTTGTTCACTCCTTACTGTCTCTCTTTCCATATTCCCCCAAATACACACACACACACACATGCATACACACACATGCATACACACACATATACACACACATGCACACACACACATACACACACACATATTTGCCACTCCAACCTTGCTCCTATGCTTTCAGCAAAGAACCTGAGTAGATTTCCAGTAAGGCATCAGTAAGCCTCAAAGTTTTACCTCTTCTAGGGTAATTCATATTTAACAGGGGACAAAATTTCCTTATGGTATATGCTAATGTAAAAATAAACATTGTGCCACAATGAGAATCACACAAGACTTGGCAGCAGCAACAGTAAAAGATTGCAGGTCTGGGAACCCTATATATTTGAGGAGCAAAAGAACTGAGGTTCCAGCTGAAAATATCAAACTCAGCAAAGCTAAACATAATCCTGAACGACCAAAAAGGTCATTTAATGACTTGTCAGACTTTCAGGACTTTGTTAAAAAAATGAATTTAACCAAAGATTTGACAAAGAAGAACCAAGAGAAACATAAGGCACATGCTGCAGACCAATTACAAGGGAGTCAATAAGAACAGTCTGTTTACTTTTTGTGTATGGTTAGGAAATGGATATGCACAAACAATGATTAGGAGTAGAAGCTGTTAGGGAAATTATATGTTTATATATATATGTATGTATATGTGTATGTATATACATGTATGTATGTACATGTATACCTCAATATCTATAAAGAAATATACCCACACTTAATTGTAGCAGGGAGGGAGGGGGGAGAACAAAATAAAAAGTGTACAGCAGAGAACAAAAGAAAACCTACAAGGAAGCAAAGAAAAACTTGACAACCCTCAACACAATGCATAGTATTTAATATATAGGCTTTCTTGAAGAGGAAATTTATTGCTATATATTTTGAATCCTCTCTTACGTTCTGCTGTGCGCACATTCTTTTTCTTATTTTATATTTAAATTTTATATTTAAGTTTATAATTGTCCTTTTCTTTTCTTGGTATGTATTTGTTTTAATATTCAAATCTAAAAAAAAATAAACAATAAACCTCTAATTTAGACATTTCTTCCATCCAGAAGTAATATTTTTATGCCAAGGGGAAGAGGAAGAGCAAGTCAAAGTGCCAGGAATCTAGGACAGAGATGTTAAGACTCAGATAGGAATTGGAAGTCAGAGCAGGCCATAGTTGAGAACTGTGTGGGCCAGTGAGAGCCACAATTGATAGGGTTAGAACAGAAGACAGGTAGACCTTCAAGAACAATGAAGATACAGAAAGATTAACCCTGAAGGAACGGAAAGAGGAAAGTCACTTTCTGTCTCATATTGCACTTGCCTCCAGCCTCCATTTGAAGAGGAGTGGCTACCTCTACTCAGTGAAGAACATTCTCACACCTGGACATATTCTTCACATCCCAGTGATTCTGAAGCACCCACCTCGTGATTCTTCAACTTCATCCTTTTCAGTCCTCCCACCCCAAAGTCTCAACGTGACTCAACTCAGTCCTTTCACTATGCTCTGTGGAATACCTGTTCCACAAGCAACTAAATCTTCATCCTAAATCTTTTCTTCTCTCACTCCTTCCATTAATAACCATTACTTAAACCTGGATCCCTCCTGAGGAAACAGCATTTTTTTAGTCATTTTTCCCCACCATCTGTGACCTTTACTCCTACAAATGTGCTGCTGACCAAGGTGGAGTTCTGACTTGGTCCACCACAAAATGACATTATACAACCTCAACTGGCCCTCATTGTGCTAGTCAATATTTCTATGCCTGTCTTATCAACTCACTATTCTACTTTCCATAAAAGATTTTCTATAGTTTTTCATCCCTTTTCAAAACTCCCATGACTCCCTCTCCCCTCTTCACCTTCTCAGGTGAGAACTTTCATTCATATTTTACCAAAAAATGTTAAGGTCATTCACTGTGAATTCCCTTTTCTCCTTTCTCCTTCGTCTCATCTTCTTCCGCTATCTCTTCTTTCACCCCTGTCTCACAAGACGAGGGCCTTTCTCATTACCAAGGTTAACACCTTCTATCTATCCAAGTAATACCATTCATTCCTGTTTTCTTCTAAAGACTCTCCCCTCTTTAATTCCCATTCTACTTCTTATTTTCAATCTCTCCTTGTCTACCGGTTCATTACATAAAGTCCACAAACATGTCCATGTCTCCCTCATCCTCAAAAAAAAAAAAAGACTCTTCCCTCACCATTAATTATCATTCTACATCTTTTCTGCTTTTTGTAGTCAAATTCCTTGAAAAATCCATCTACAATGGCTACTTTTATTTTCCCTCCTCTCACTCTTCTCTCAGTCCCTTACAATTCAGTTTCTGTCCTCATCATTCCACCAAAACTTGTCTTTTCAATGTTACCAGTGATCTCATAATTGTTAAATCCAAGGACCTCTCCTAAATCATCATTCTCCTTGACCTTTCTGAAGCTACTGACACTTGATCACTCTCTCCTTTTTTGAGACTCTTTTCTATCTCCTGGTTCTCCTCCCACCTATCAGGCTATTCCTTCTCAGTCTTTTTTGTTGGATTCACATCTAGATAATTTCCTCTAAATTTATTACAACCACAGAGGCCTATCTTGAGTCCTCTTCTTTCTTTTTTCCCCCAACATTCACTTTTATAAAATTTTGAGTTCCATGCTGGATCCTCTTCTATACTACTTCATTTTCTGATCTCATCAGTTCCCATGGATTTAATGACCATCTCTATGATGATAATTCTCAAATCTATCTCTCTTAACCCAGCCACTTTGCTGACTTCCAATCTTACATCCCCACCTGCCTTTTAGACATCAAATATGATATCCAGTAGACATAGACAAAAGTGGACTCATCTTTGCCCTTAAACCTTCTCTCTCTTTTAACTTCCCTATTACTGAAGGGGACAACACCATCCTCCCAGTCCCTCAGACTCACAACCTGGGAGTTATCTTTGGCTCCTCACCATTTCTCACCTCCCCACCCATACTGTAACCAATCTGTTGCCAAGGCCTGTCAATTTCACTTTTGCCAAATCCCTGAAGTATGGCACCTGCTATTCACCAATACTGTCACCACTCCCCGTCAGGGCCCCATCATCTCCTGCCTGGATTACTGAAATATCCTGATAGTGGGTCTGCTGCCTCAAGTCTTTCCCCACTCCAATCCATCCTCTATATGTACATATACATGTCCTTGTACTATATATGTAAATTCATGTATGTGTATATGCATACATGTATATATACATATGTGTATATATATGTATATGTATGTATATGATGTCCATGCTATAGAATGATCAAATTCAAGCTCCGTCAAGGCAGGGATTTTTTTCATTTTTATCTGGCCTACCCAACATTTAGCACCATGCTTGGAACATGGTAAACAGTATATACATACTTGTTGATCTATTGTTAAACCAGAGACCAGCTGAGAGACATCACCAATAAAAAAATAGCTTTATTACATGAAGCAATCTTTTACCTCATCTGAGGGAGGTTTATGTACTTCCTGTAAAACAGAAGTTCTTAACTCCTTTTGTGTTGGGGCCCACTTTGGTAGTCTGGTGAAGCCTATGGGACCCTTCTCAATAAAGTTTTCAAATGCCTAAAGTAAAATATATAGTTACAAAGGAAATCAATGATGTTGAAATGCAGCTAGTTATTCAAGATTACAGGCCCCAGTATAAGAATCCCTGCTATAAAGGTAGTGATCAATTTCTCCAAGTACAGCCAGACAGGGACTGGGTATATAGTTGGCATTCAGGTGAGAGTTCCTGGCTTGAAGGGAGCATGAGTTAAGATAAAGAGAACTAGACATTTCCTGACACAGGTGGGAAGACCTGGAGGATAGATGGAAGGGGTGGCTTTTCTCTTGCCCCCAAAATTGTACTGCAAAGGCAGCTATCTACTCACAAAACAAGGTGACGTCTATAGGAACAAGCTCATCTATTGTAGTAAACATCTTTTTTACTTCCCTAGAGCTATACTCAGGAATTGTCTTTTGTTTCTTTTTGTAACCCTAATGCTTAGCATAGTGCCTGGTCCCTCATAAGAGCTTAATATGTGTTTATTGATTGATTTATTCCCCAGTATTAACTGATAAGAGGAAGATCCTCTCTCAACATATATTCATTACTGTTTTTGCTCAGTTCCAGTTTTTACTATCTAGTACATACCCCTCCTATCTTTCAGTAGTGATCTGGGTGTGTCCCTGAACTGTCAAGTTATCAGGAGGGCCAACTAAGTTTATAAAACCCCAAACAAGGATTTTTTAAGGAAGCCCCAAAAAGTACTTCCTGCCACCCACTATATACCTGAGTCACCTCACTTAAACTGTTACAAAAAAAAAAAAAAATGAGTGAGTGAGTGAATGAAATCCGGAACTGTGAGCAAATGGAAAATATTGCTCCTTGTTGCCCCACGCAATACTGGCTCATGTTTTCTTTGTGAATGTCCAATCTTAGGGTGAGGTGACTGCCTTTGTGTGAGTATCAGTCCCATCTAGCTGCCTGAAGTCTGGAGAAAAGATTTTATGTAAACTTCCTCTGCTTGCATCAAGCAGAATCCATAAGCATTCTTTAGCCTTTAAAGCAAGTTAGATGGGCAGTGGATACTGAGAAACATGGAGTCAGGAAGATCTATTTTTTTCTAAGGCATTTATTAGCTGTGTGACCCTATGTGTTGTCATTTAACCACTATAGACCCTGCTTTTCTCATCTGTAAAATGAGCCAATAGGACTGGACTCAATAACATCCCAGGTCCCTTTGCTCTCTAAATCAATGACTGCACTGCAAATTCTCATACCTTGATGTGGGGTCAAGGTCAACTCTCATTTTAAACCAAAGTGTTATGCCAGTGGTGTGCTGGCAAATATTTAACAACCAGTTTTCCAACAACACACTTTAAAGTTCTCCATTGTTAATATTCTCTCCATCATTTTTTTATAAGTCTAGACAATACACAAAACAACAAAGCAATCCCTGATTTATATTATTTGTCAATTTTCAAGACTTAAATAATTATACTGAAAATTTAACAATCAATTCTCCCGTCAGTAAGATACGGTTTCAGCACAATTTTGACTACTCAGGCATGCTTTTCTCTCTAAGCAAAACTTTGATGTAGGCAAAGTTCATTTTTGGCATTATAACTAGGATGAAAGGACTGGGATTTTACTCCAGGCACTGACATAAGAACAGAGAGTCAGCAGAGAGGAAGAACTTCCTCTTCTCAGTGGAAAAGAAACATTTGTTCCTGAATGTCTTGCAGTTCTCATGCTCCTTTTGAGGTTGGGGGAGAAGGCAGGTTCCAGAAGTTTGAAGGAGGAGAGGGAAAGGAAACATTGCTTCTTCTCCTGGTATGACTATGCCCACAGTCCTGCTATCCGTCCTGAGCCTTTCTGTGCCAATATGTCCCTAACAATGAACTTGCCCTGAGTGCCATGTTTTCTAATTACAACTCTGATTAGTGGCCAAAAGTCTCAGCTATAATGTCCCACGCTACAGATTTTTCATTCCATCCTCCTGTAACTGAATTTACCTTCCTGGATTCCATGGTTAGAAACCTCGGTTTTTGTAGATACTTTGACAAGGTAATTTAACCTAAGGTGTTAATAGATACTAATGTTTATTTGCATTTAAATGGTATCTTCTGGAAATAAAGCCTTGAGTGATTCTAATTTTGTGCATTTCAAGGAAGTTGGTAGAGTTTCTCATAATCTGCTTTTTAGGTAACCACCTTCAAGGTAACCACCTTCTGTGATTGCCCCTAGAGAAAAGTGCTTACTCCTCACTTTGAATTCTCATAGCAATTTATCCACAATTCTCATGCACTTAGCACATTTCGTCTTGTATTTTAGTTATTTAGGAACATATCTTAAGTTCCTGCTAGACTGTCAGACAGTCAAGACCACCTTTGAGGTGAGGAAACAGATTGTATTCATTTACCTCTCTATCTTTCCCAGTGTTGGGTACACAGTACACATTTAATAAATGACTAAATGGCTAAATAAATACCTGGATGTTCTGCTTTGCGCAAAATAAGTCAAGCAACATAATAATCCAGATAAAAGCTTCTCTTGGGTTTCTGGGATATGAACTAAGTGAGCTTGAGTTTAAATAGGCAAAGAGAATTGGAAAGATGAAGTAATTACTGTTGATTTTAGAGAAAGAAGGTTTACTCAGTACAAATAGTAATAATGAACCCAACATTGGTCCATAATCTTATACTGTTCAAAGTACTTTTACATCTAATTCATAACTGGCATTTCATAGAATTTTAAGGTGTATGTAGCATATATGTATATATAGAAAAAGTATACGTATTATGTATATATCTATGTGTCTGTCTCTCTCTCTGAGCCAGGTGGTTCAGTGGATAGAGTGCTGCACCTGGAGTCAGGAACACCCGAATACAAATTTGTCTTCCGACACTTACTGGTTATATGACTGTGGGCAAGTCACTTAACCAATGTTTGCCTTAATCCGCTGGAGAAGGAAATGGCAAACCATTCTAGTATCTTTGCCAAGAAAACCCCATGAAGAGTTCAAAATGGCTGCACAACAAATATGTGTGTATGTACACATACATACCACATGTGCGTGTTTTCACCTTTACACACATACATGTTCATGTGTGTATTTGTATATACACATGCACATATTTGTATGTATTGTGCATCTGTGTGCATATATACATATACTATATATATACTTATATATAACAGTATTTTAAGGTTTACAGAGCACTATACATATATCTATGCACACACATATAGCATTATGAAGTGGGTACTATTAATATCTTCATTTTGCAGATGAGGCTACTGAGGACTCATGTTCAGAGGTTAATTAAATAGCACAGAATTATACAGAAAGTAAACGTCTGGGACAGGATCAATCAAAGTCTGATGGTTGTTACTGACAGAATTCCAGGGCGCTCTCACTCCTTTCTCAGTGAATTCTGCACCTGACTCGAAGTCTCCCTCTTCATACCAACCCTTGCCCTCATACTAGGGTTAAGCAGCATTCATGTTGATATCCCCTCAAATGTCCTAACTTCCCATTCTAGTCTATAGCTCCTCATTCTACTCAGTTGTTATGAATTGAACCAGATATCCTTTAGGTATCTCAAACTCAACATGACCACTTCAAAACTCATCTTTCCCCAAAAACCTACCCCCTTCCAAATGTCTCTATTACTAAGAAGAATTGCTCCATCCTTCTACTCACCCAGTTTCACAAGCTCAATGTCATTCTTGACTCTTCACTCTCACTTACGTCACAGATCAGATCAGTTGCCAAATCTTGTAGTTTCCATGTCCACAACATCTCTTGTATGTGCCCCTTTCTTTCCTCACATAATTATGATCCTAACTCAGTCCCTCATCATTTCTTGTCTTTCTCTATAATCCAAAATAAAACCAAATTAGAGGCTTATTTAAAATTTACAAATTTTGAAGTAATTCAAATTATATTACTCAAGCTATTTTACAAGCAGAAAAGGAAATGCCTAAAAAACATGGGTATCATGTTAAAGATGATCAAATGAAATGTGAAACTGATTGAGGGTGAGTCAATGTGTAATAACTTCTTCATTGATCTCATTGCCTCAGTTCTTTCCTCACTCTGATTCATCTTCCAAACGACTGATTTCCATAAGACACAAATAGGACCATGTCAATCAGTCACTTAGTTTATAAACACTTATTAAATGTCTTTTGTGTGCCAGGCACATATACTGTATACAAAATACAAAAATACAAACACAAAAAGAGGCAAAAGATAGTCTCTCTCTTCAAGAGGCTCTCAGTCTAATAGGGAAAACTAGTGAACAGATATGGAAAAACAAGCTGTATACAGGAAAAAGAGGAAATAATTAGCAGAAGGAAGGCACTAGAATTCAGAGGGGTAAGGAAAGGCTTCCTGTAGAAGGTGAGGTTTTAGCTGAACTTGAAGGACATCAAGGAAGTTAATTATCAGAGAGAAGGAAAGAGAGCATTCCAGGCATGAGAGGCAACAAGAAAAATGCCTAGAACTAGAAAGTGTATCTTTTTTGAGGAACAACAGAAAGGAGGCCAGTGTTACTGGATCAAACAGTGTGTCAGGGAGTTAAAGTGTAATAGGAAAGAGGAGTTGGAGGAGGCTAAATGTTTAATGTCATTGAATGCTAAGCAGAGGATTTTGTATTTGATCCTGGAGGCAATAGGGAATCAGTGGAGATTATTGAGGAGGGGAGTAACATGATTTCATCTTTGTTTAGGAACATCACTTTGGTAGGTGAATGGAGGATGGATGAGAATGGGGAGAGACCTGAGGCAGCAGATCCACCACTGTTGCAATAGTGCAGCCGTGAGGTGATGAGGGCTTACCCTAGAGTGGTGACAGTGTCAGAGGAGAGAAGGAGGCATATTTGAGGGATGTACAAAGATGCAATTGACCGTCTTTGGCAACAAATTGGACATGGGGAAAATGAGAGATAGTGAGGAATCAAGGATGACTCCTAGATTGTGAATCTGAGGGACTGAGAGGGGCATTGCTCTCTTCAGTAATAGGGAAGTTAAAAACAAGGAGAGAGTTTGAGGGGAAAGTTTTGGATATGTTGAGTTTAAGATTTCTACTGGATGTCTTCTTTAAGATGTCTGAAAAACAGCTGGAGATATGAGATTGGAAGTCAGCAGAGAGGCTGGGGCAGGAGAGATGTGATCAAGAAGTTAAGTTGTTATAGAGGGACAAAGAAGAAGACCCAGGACAGAACCCTGTGGGGGTGACTATGGTTGGATGAATGATCTATGAGGATCCAGCAAAGGAAACTGAGCACAGTCTGATAGACAGAAAGAGAATCAGGAGATAGTGGTATTCCAAAAACCTAGAGAAGGGAACGATCAGTAATGTTAATGGTTGCAGAGAAGTCAAGAAGAACGAGGACCGAGAAAAGGCTATTGGATTTGGTAATTAAGGGATCACTGGTAATTTTGGAGAGAACTGTTTTGTTGGAATGATAAAATAATAAGCTGGATATTAAGGGGTTAAGAAGGGAGTGAGATAAGAGAAAGTGGAGGTACTCATTGTAAATGGATTTTTCAAGGAATTTGACCACAAAAGGCAAAGGAGATGTAGCATGATAGCTAATGGGAAGAAAACTGTGAGGGGTTTTTTTGAGGATGGGAGGAGAGATGGACATGGTTGTAGGCTTTAGAGAATGAGTCAATAGACAAGGAGAGATTGAAAATAACTGATAGTGTGAGAATGACAGGGGAAGCAATCTGGTGGAGGAGATGTGATAAAATGGGATTGCCTGAGTTGGAAAAGAAGTTAGCTTTCGTATAGAGTAAGACTATCTCATTATGTGAGACAAGGTGAAGGAAGAGATAGTAGCAGAAAATATGAGTACTATGAGATGAGGAAGAGGAAGAAGCTCATGGTGAATGACCACATTTTTTTCTGAAAAATATGAAGTAAGGTTCTCAGATGAGTTAGTGAGAGAGAGAGAGAACCATGGGAGTTTTGAGATGGGATGAAAAGGTATAGAAGATCTTTATGGAAAGTGGGATAGTAAATTTATAAGGGGAGTATAGAAGGATCGACTAACAACAGTGAGGACCCAGTTGAGGTTGTATAACATGAATTTGTGGTGGACCTAATCAGAACAGTTGTGTGATTTTTCTCTACTATGGATCAGCATCACAGTAGTGTAGAAGTGAAAGCCTCAGATGATGGGAGCGATCTAAGAAGGAGGCTTGGCATGACACTATCAGTGATGCGAAAAGGAGTTCAGGAACTCAACAGAAGAAGATAGTGTTGATTTTAGCTGGTTCACCAAAGGATCATGATAGGGAAAAGAGGAGAGAGAAGCTAATACAGAGCAGCTGGCCTGCAAGACAGTTGAGAGGTTAAGGGTTTGATGGTCACAGTTTGGATACAGAGAAGTGTTTTGTAAGAGAAGAGAGAGGGAGAAATGGAAAGCCAATATGTTGTGGTCAGATAAGAGGATTTCAGAATTTTTTAACATGGAAGTGGTACATTTTAGGGTGATGGCAAGATCAAGGATATTAGCATCTTTGTGTGTCACCTAAGTGGGGAAGGGGAGGGGATTATGGGAAGTGAGTATATTGAAGAACTGAATGGTTAGGGTGCTTGAGGGAGAGTCAATATGCATGTTGAAGTCCCCTAGGATGAGGGCAGGAATTGGGGAGAAAAGAGAAGTTGTGAGCCATGCACCAAACTTGTTACAGAAGGAAGGGAAGTAATCTGGAAACTGATGGGAATATCACTCCCTTACCTCTCTTTGGCCTAACAAATTCTAGTGGCTTCCTATTACTTCTACAATAAAATATAAACTTCTGTTTAGCATTTAATGCCCTTCACAAACTAGTACCTTCCTATCTTCCCAGTCTTTTACATCACTCACTTCACACTCTGCCATCTTGTCACACTCCTTATTGTTCCTCACACCCGACACTGTATCTCTGAGCCTTTTTTACTGGCTGTCTCTCATGCCTGAAACATTATTCCTTCTCAATCCCAGTTCTTAGAATCCTTGGCTTCCTTCCTCTTTCAGCTGAAAGGACAGTCTGCAGGAGACCTTTCCTGATTCCTTCCCCCAACCCTGCTCCTGTCAAAGCCTTACCCTCTAAGGTTATCTTACATCTTTTCTGTATACATCTTACTAGATATATAATATATTACAATATAATATGATATAATGTGATATAATATAACCATATAATATCATGTTATATATTATAATCTATTCATACATATATAATAGATGCCTACGTACATGCACATACACTTTGTAGTACTACATATGCATATGTGAATATATAATGTGTACTTTCATATGTGTATATAGCATATCCACATGTATGCGCATATTATAGAATATATATATATATATACATACATACATGGATATACAAAGAAGAAAACAGGAATGACCCTCAGTATACAGTAAGTACTTAATAGGAGGCAGTTAGGTGGCTCAGTGGATAGATTGCTGAGCCTGGAATCAAGAAGACCTGAATTCAAATATGACCTAAGACAATCACTAGCTCTGTGGCCCTGGGCAAGTCACTCAATCTCTGTTTGCCTTAATCTTTCAGAGAAGGACATGGCAAACCATTCCAGGAACTTTGCTAAGAAAACCCCCATGTACAATATCAGTGTGCTATGGTCCATGGGATCATGAAGAATCAGACTTGATTGAATGACTGAACAACTTAAGTACTTAAATGTTGATTGGTTGGCCTGTTTTTATCATTTTATCTATGTAACCTACCAGGATTGTAATGATTTTATTTGCCCCATCTCACAGATAAAGAATTAAAGTCCCAAAAGTTAAGGAATTGTCTCTAGGTCACACAACTAGTTAGTAGCAGGAGAGCAGGGTTTTCCACTCTTGATTCCTATCCAGTTTCTTTCCTTTACACTATACTGCCTGCTAAATGAACTCAATGACTTGTCTAAAATGATCACATTTACTGGATGACTACTGCTAGGCAGCCCCATTGAATGTTGTTCTTTCCACACATTTCAGCCTGTTAAAATGTAATCCTAATGCATTCTATTAGACATGGAAGCCAAGTCTGAATTTCACCATCTCAATGTGGTAAACATGATTCAGATAGTAATTTTTCAAAGGTTATAATCAGCATCACTTTACAGAAGCATCAGGAGTAGCGGACGTGTTGAAAAGGACCAGGACTCCAATGTTGAAGTTGAAACACCCTCAAACTAACTTAATCTAAATCACTGTGTATCTTTTTGGTATATAGTTGTCCCTTCCACATAACAACTTTCTCCATTGTGGTTTTGATATAGTGTGAGTCAGCATAAGCAATTAAATGGGAATTTGGAGGGGGGTTTTGCTAAGGCCAGCAGATGACACAGCAGTTCAATAGCTCGGAAATTGACAAAGTATATGATAATGTTGTATAATAACAACATATTTTATCTTTTAATCCCATAATAATTTAGACTTCTTTTCTGATATGAAGGGAGGGCCAAAAAAGTTTACATGGTTTTTCTAGTGCACAGGGTGCCATGCCCCTTATGCCTGTGAAATAGAAGGGATAAATATATGTCCTTTATCAATCAATCAAGAAATCAACAAACATTTATTAAATATCTACCATATATCAGGGACTGTATTAGTTGCTGGGGATAGAAATACAAAAGAAAAACCCTCCCTGCCCTCAGTGAGCTTATATTCTGTTGAGGAAAATAGCACGTACATATATGGATATATTTAAAATACATGCACAATAAATACAAGGCCATTTGGGAGGGGGAAAAGTAGCTGTAGAAGTTAGACTTCCTGTAGAAGGTGGTGCTTGAGTTGAGACTTGAAGGAAACAAGAAATCCTTCCGGGAAGAGAGGGAGTACATTTTAGGCATGTGGGACTGCCAATGAAAAGGCACCAAGATGAAGATGGAGTTCAGTTATATGAAAAATGATAAGAAGACCGATTTGGTTTAACTTTTGTGTGTGTGAAGAGCGATATTATAAGTCTGGAAAGGTAGCCTGGGGGATCAGGCTAGAGGAGTTCCTACTTGATTCTGGAAGTAACAGGGAGCCTTTAGAGTTTATTGAGTAGAAAGTGACCCAGGCAAACCTGTGCTTTGTGCTGTGTGCAGTTATGTTTCTATTTGATAGAATGGGATCTCTTGAAGATCAAAGGCAGCCTAGAACAGGACCTGATACTTAAACAGGGACTTAATAAATGCTTATTGATTGAACAAATATTCTTTGTTTCTACAATATGACAGGTGCTAGATGAAGGAATCAGAACCATCTGGAAATTTCAGGAAGTTGAGCTGCTGGTGTGGAGTATAAGAATTACTGGGAAAGAAGATGGAACTGTAACTGAGTTATAAAACTTAACTACAAGGCTTAAACCTCATGAAGTTTATAGGTATGGTCTGCCTTCACCTCCCAATATGGCCCCATTCCACTTTTATGCCTTTATGGCTCTCCCCTATACAAACATGCCTTGCAGTTTCCCATCTCCATGGTTTTACTCATAATGTTGCCTTGTTCTGGAATTCCCTCTCCTATCAGTTCTACTTTCTGAAAGCTGGCCTATTCTTTAGTGCTCAGTTAAAATTTTATCTTTTTCATGAGTTTTCCCCTGACTATCCCAATAAGAGTGATGCCTTTCTTCTCTGGGTATATATGTATACATCCAATACAGTTTATTTTAATGTTTTTTGTGTACATGTCTTACTTCTCTTCTGACATTGAAACATCCTCAGTCAGTAGACAACATTTATTAAGAGCTTACTATGGCCCTGCTCTAAGCACCCTAAACACAAATTCAAGCAGAAGATACTACTTATCCTCAAGAATCTTCCTTTCTAATGGGGAAAGATGCCACATGGGGTCTGATAGCTAAATCCAGGAGCATGAAGAAAGCCTGCTCTGAGAGCCTTCCCTCAAATGGAGGTTCCAGGAAGAACTCACCAATGGAAGCAAAGGCAGGAAGCAGCAAGGCATGGTAGCAAAGTGTGGAGAAGGAAGGATGACCAGTCTGGGATCCTTCCCCAAAACAGATTTCTACAGGGTTGTGGCTATGTTTTGTTCTTCCTAGACAAGGGAGACAGCCAATGAAAAGGCACGGGGTTCCATTGTATGAGGAATGATAAAAACACTAATTTGGTTTAACTGTTGAATATGTGAAGAGTAATGTAAGAGCCCTGGAAAGGTGGCCTGGGAGAGATATATCCATGACACAAGGTCTCACACATAGTAGGTGCTTAATATTTCTCTGGTTTCTTTAAGAGAGACTTAATGTCAAAAAGAAAGGCAACTCATATTATATGAAGTACTGTGTTCACTTTTGAACACCATGTTTACTGAAAGACATTGTTAAGTTAAAGAACATCCAAAGGGGGGACGCCAGGATGGTGAAGGGTCTTCAACTGAGCCATATAAGAATCAGCTGAAGGACCAAGTGGTGGTTGGATAGGATAGCTTTCTTCAAATATTTCAGAGTCTGACTGACTATTGGAAGAGATAACAGACTTGCTTTATTTGGCCCCACGGGGTGAAATTGAAAGCAGTAGATAGAAATAAGTGGGAAAACTGAGATTAAATATTAGGAAAAACTTTCTAGCAAGTAAAATTGACCCAAAGAAGGGTAGTTGTGGTATCCCAGATATTGTAGGTGTTTAAGCAGGAGCTACTTGGCCAGCTGTAAGCTATATTATTGAGAAGAAACTTTTCCAGATATGGTTGACCAGATGGCCACTGAATTCCCTTCCAACTCCAAAAAATATAGATTGTGCCGAGTTCTGTCATATATAGATTTTGGAATGAATGATTAATTTCAAGGAGGCTGCAGGAAGGCTCAGCCTCATAGGGTTAGCACAGAGAGGGATAGTAGACATAATTCAATCCAACCTTGGCCTACAAATGAGAAAACTGAGACCTAGAAAAGATATCTCTTTTGTCTTGTTTTATTTTTGTTACATTTGTGTTTCAAGCTATTTCCCTCCCTCCCAACTCTGCACTTGAGATGGCTAACATTTAACACAGATATATATATATATGAAACTATACAATACATAGTTCTAATTATCAGTTCTTTTTCTGGAGGTAGATAGCATCTTTCTTCATAAGTCTTGTGTAGCTGATTTGAATATTCATGTAACTCGGAATAGCTAAGTAATTTTCTCTTCAAACAATGTTGCTGTTACTGTATGCAACATTCTAGGTTCTCCTCATTTCACTCTTCATTATTTCATGGAAGTCTTTGCATGTTTTCCTAAAATCAATTTGCTCATCATTTCTTACAACGCAGTGGTACTCCATTACAATCATATACCGCAACTGGTTTAGTCATTCCCTAGTTGATGGACATTCCCACAATTTTTAATTCTTTGCCATTACAAAGAGAGTGGCTATATTGGTATATACCTAGCTTCTGCCAAATTTTCTAGTTTTCCCAACAATTTTTACCAAACAGTGAATTCTTATCCCAAAATCTTAAATCTTGACATTTATCAAACATAAGTTTACTATAATCATTTAATACTGTGTATTGTATGTCTACTCTGTTCCACTGATCTACTTTTCTAATTCTTAGCCAATGTCAGATAATCATAATAACTATTGCCATATATATAATATAGTTTAAGATAAGACATAGCTAAACCTCCTTTCTTTACATTTTTATTAATTCCTTTCATATTATTGACCTTTTGTTCTTCCAAATGAATTTTGTTATTTTTTTCTAGCTCTGTAAAATGATTTTTGATATTTTAATTGAGATGATACTGAATAAGAAAATTAATTTAGATAAAATTATCATCTTTATTATATTGGCTCATTCCACCCATGAAAAATTAATATTTCTCCAATTATTGTGTGAGCTTATTTGTATAAAAAGTTTATATATATATATATATATATATGTTATTATGTTCACATAGTTGCTGGGTCACACAGCTAATAAGTATGTGGTTGAATTTTAACTCAGGTCTTCCTGACTCCAAGTTCAGCATTCTTCCTTCTGCACTGCTTTATTCCACACACTGTGTCACCTAGTTGCCTACAAGAATAATTTCTCCCTGAACTACTAATCCCCAAAATGCCAGTCACAGCTCAAATCATAATTATAGATACATATGTAATATAGAACTCCTTTATTTTTATTCTATGTGTGTCTCTCATTTTAAAATGAGTTTCCTGCTAACAACAAATTGTCAGGTTCTGTTTTTTTATCCATTTTGCTGTGTATTTCCCTTTTATGGATGAATTTATCACCTTCACAATCAAAGTTATAATTAATTAATTACTAGTTATATATATATATATCCCTCCCTTCTATTTTCCTCTCTCTCTCTCTCTCTCTCTCTCTCTCTCTCCCCCTATTCTTCCTCAGAAACCTAACTTACTTCTGACCACTACCTCCCTAATCCACACACCCTTATAAATGTCTGTCCCTCATCCTATCCCCTTGCCCTCCTATTTCTTAATGCACACAACCTTCTAAGATCCCCATCCCTGTCCTGTCCCTTTGCCCTTCTATTTCTCTGTAAGTTAAGAAAATTTAGTAACCTACTAAATGTATGTTATTCTTTTGTTAATCCAGTTCCGATGAGAATAAGGTTCTCACACTATGTGTCCTCCACCCTACCCTTTCCTCATTTTAACAGTTCTTCCATTCACACCTCTTTTGTATGAGATGATTTGCTCCATATTATCTCTCCTTATCCAATTTTATTTTTTTTAGGCTATCCTGTCATAATAACAATAACTCAACCCCAAGCTCTTGATCTTTGTATATTCTTTTGAACTACTCCAGTATTGATAATTCTTAAGAGTACAAATATAATTTTCCCATAGAAGAAGTAAACAGTTTAACAGTTTCATTCTTTTGATTTTGTTTTATTATTTCTTAATATCTTATCAAGTTACTAATTTCTCCTTACCTGGTTCTAAGTATTAAGGAGTTATTTCCCTCTACCACCTTATTCACCCAGTGTGTGCTAGCTCCTCCTTGGTAGCAGCCACAGCCTGGGGCTACCTGTAGTCAGCATGCCTGTGCCAGAACCAGAGAAGGGCTCCTTCAATCTTCTGCTGGTCAGCTGCCCAACCCTCATTTGTGGGGTGAAAGATTCTGGAGCTAAGGTTTCTACTTACACAGCTGCTCCCAGGGCTTGCTGTTTGTTGATCTGAAGTATGTTTCCTGTGGGTACCTGCACTTCCATCAGGTCAGACCAACACCCTGGAAGGTCAAATATTTCCTAAAGTCTTCCCAGTTGTCTTAGGTTGTGTAAGATATATAAACACTATCACACAGGAAGGCTGCTAGCACAGGTTCACTCTTGATCTGGTCAGACAGGAAGGACAGGAAGACAGCTTCAGAGAGATTGAAAATCTTGCTTTATTCTAGTCTTCTCCAAGGGGTTGCTATTAATAGGAGCCCAACTCCTACAGCATTCTCTAATCACCCTTCTGAAAGAGGTCAGCAAGAAGGGTGGAAAGCCAACTATTCCTATCTCTGGATGAGACAGGTACAGCTTGTGCTTCCTCTAAGTCCCCCCAAGTCCTGGTGGGGGCTGATCAAGGCATTCACAGCATTCCAGCTTGTATATTCAACCCTAAAGATTCCCTGCTCAATGACCAGTGCTGACCTACTTTATAGGGCAACAGACAAAGAAGACATATTGCCAGCAATAGCCTCGCAAGTTTACATTATCTCGCCATTCTATCTCACTGTACAGTTGCAGTGGATATTTACAATTTTAAACACAAATTTTTTTTATCTTTTTTTATCATAGTTTTTTATCATTATGTAATGCTGTTCAAGTGTGGTGAAGATGTTCAAAAGTCATGAGCCTAGGAAATAGAGATTGTTATGTCCATGGATCCTGGGAAAATAAACTCTAAGAGTCTAAGGTATTATTTTAAGTTATTTGTGAGAGGATTTGGGAAAACTAGCTAGTTTTTTGCTTTATTTCACCATCTTCCCACAATTCCCTTGAAAAGATATCTCACAGTTCTTAGCACAGTACCTGGCATATAGTAGGTAATTAATATGTGCTTACTCATTGATTATCACTTCTCAAAAGTCAGAGGCATCTCAAATTATTATAGCTGGGATGTTCCTTTGATAAGTCCTTGAGGAGAAACAGAAAATCATTAAAAACATGCAAACAAACAAATTTCTCTGCAGATTTGTTGAATATATCACTATTTCAGGTGTATTCTCAGAATAGATTCTTATCCAGCAAGTCATTGCCTAGCAGGGTCAAATGTCCTTAAGCATGTGCTAATAAGTCTGTATCTGTGTTTTTTGGCTTTCTTTGTTTCCTCAGACCTTGGTATGGTTCCTGGCACTAAGTGGATGATTATTGACTAACTGCATATACCTAAGTTTTATCAGAAAATGACTCAACCAACTTGGCATTTAAAAATATGTTTAAAGATTTAGGCCCTTTAATTACCCTTCTTATCCAGGCTGGGGAGACAATAACTACAGCTGGCACTCTTTCTAGTCTCTTGGGAAATTACCAGGCAAGCAGATAAATATGTGCTCCAAATTTCAATACCCCTGCCTCACAAACCCCCCCCCCCACACACACACACCCTACAAGCTGAACTTCCTTGTTTACTTATTTAGAACCCAGCAAAGGAAGTGGTAAAGGAAACGAGCTAGCTGGTTTTCTGAGAAGAAACCATATTTGTTCGTAGAGGAAGCCGTTGGAGTCTAGGCTACAACTGCCTTGTAATGCAGACACCAAGTCATCTCGTTTCATGAAGGAGATCTAGGTGCGGCTGGAAAACTCAGAATCGCTGACTTCCACTACTGTCTCTGTCAATGGGTATCCCACTCATGGCCTGAGTCTGTGGGTCCTCCAAACAACTAGACAGAAATGGCTTTGAGTAATGTACCCTACCGGTCCGAGGTCCTGAGCTGGGGTCCTGATGAGCTGGCAGAATACTTCAAGAAGGTGAGTTTGTCTTTTTTTCCTTTTTGGTGAAAAGATATTTCCCCTGGAGTGCAAAAGGATGAGAACTGCTTCCCAGTGGAAAAAATTACCAGATGATCATGGTCAGGCTTTTAAGATAATCAGTCAACAAGTCACGGGTCCTTTTCTCCTTGGCTTCTAGACTTGGACTGGATTTGATTCCTGAGAAATTTCTGAGAAATCCCTAGCCAGCCAATCCCCCCTGATAATCTTCTATTTGATTTGACATCATACAAATGTCAATGCTAGGGAACGCTCTCTGAAGTACTCTAATTCTCTTCTCAACTGAAGACTTTAAAAATCATGCCTGGGACAGGGGGTGATCCTAACATTTCAGAGCTCAAAAAGATCATCCTGTTCAATGTCCTGATTTGACAAATGAAGAAACTGAGGCCCAAAGAGGAGAGCAGATGACTTATATAAAGCCACAGAGTTAATTAGTGGCAAAACAGGTTCTAGTAGCCAAGTTTCCTGAGTTCTAGTCCAGGTTTCCAATAAGCTATGAGGGAATAAAAGATTTAGGGGGCCAGGTAAAGACAGAGAAGTGCCTATTCTGAGTGGGGGAAATTTTATTCCAGGGATCAGTGAAGGTACTAGCAACACCTACCGTCGACTGTGACCTTCCAAAATATGGCAGCCTCTCATGTCTGGCAGCCAAAGCCAAGAGACAATGAGAACCAAGTAATTTTCAAATCAGCCTTCAGGTTCAAGGTTTGGGAGTGATCCTGGAGTCAGTGGAGTTATTAAAGGCATGAGAGAGGAGAACTTGGGTTGTTTTAATCATAGAGAGGAGAGCAGAAGAGAGGAGGGGAAGCAACATTTCCTAATGAATCAGCCAGGATAAGACTTCCTCAGACTCCCCCTCAGAAGAGAAATTCATTGATCATCAAATGAGGTAATATATATAGAACATTTTGCAAATATTAAAGTGCTCTCTAAATGTGCTATTATTCACCTCCCTTAATTCCCTAGATAGGAGGGCCAGGAAGGGCCAGGAAAATTGAGGAGCTTTCATGTTCCTGTCTAATCGCTTCACATTGGTTTAGTTTTCTTCCCCAACTGAATAGTAAACTTGAAAGATGGGGCTACATGTTCTGTTTCTTGGTAATGCCCTTTCTTACCCATCCTATCCCAGCCTACGGGGCAGGGGCTCTATATTTTTTGATTGATTTTCACTGAAGAAAGTGGAAGCAAAATGACCTCTAAGACCAGAGTGGTCCATAATCCATAGATTAGGAACTAAGAGATCTGACCTCCACCTCTACCCATAACTTGCTATGTGACATTGGGCAACCTTCTTCCCTTTCTGGGCCTTATTTTTCCAATCAATAAAATGGAAGAGAGGTGAGCTCAAATTTTCAAAATCCCTTTATACATTTTTTTTTTCTCAATGGAACTTAATGGGAGCAAGATTTTTGCTTCCTTGACTCTCGTTGGTAGGGCTCTCAGTTTATATCTCTAGAATTAAAGTCACCTGTGCCTAAATCAGCACTATGCAAAGACCCTTCAGTCACTGACAATAAGTTAGAAGAATCCAATATTATTTTCCCCACAATACAGGGCTACCAGATATTATCAGGCAAAGTCCTTGAGGACGTGAAAGCTCAACCAGAAAGTTCAGTCTTAAATAGCTAGTAAGGCAGTGATGCCTACATTTTATCTATGACCTTATATGATAGCAACCTCTTTCTCATGGACTGGCCCTCCAACACTTTGCAATGAAGAACTACCCATAGCAACAGTCTGAGAACTAGTGAAAACTTTTTATAGGAATCTGAGTGGTGGCAAGGCCCCAGCTTTTGGGGAAGAGAGCAAGGGCTGGTTCTGTAGCCACTTCCCCCACTGCAAGGCTGCTAAGGTGATCTGAAGATGGAGGAGGGGGTAGCAAAGGACAATTCTCTCCTGCTGATGACAATGTTCTTCCCTTTGTGTTGGCAGCTTAACTACAAAGATTGTGAGAAGGTAGTGAAGAAACACCATATAAGCGGCCCAAGGTTTCTGGTGAGTATGGCCAGTAATATGGCTAGATTTCCCTTTGGAATTAGAATATCTGAATGCTCCTCTCCCTGCTGCCCCACCACACTGGTTTCATAATACAGTGATCCTGGATCAAGCTGAGGCAAAATGGAGAACCCCACCCCACTCCAAATCAGTATCATTGGTTCAGTGCCCAAAGTGTGCTCTCAGTCTCTGTCAATCTCTCTGTCTCTGTCTCTCTCACTCTCTCTGTCTCTCACTCTTTCTTACTCTCCATCTCTCTATCTCTGCCTGTCTGTTTCTGTCTCTGTCTCTGTCCCTCTGTCTGTCTCTCAAATTCCACTTTCAAATCTTTCATTCATACTAAAGTATAACCAACTGATAATGACTAAACCGGATAGGATCTAGAAATTCAAAGAATAGGGATGTAGACAGTCTGACATTAAGCTGAATATAAGGTAATTATGGATAAAGGTATGCAAATCAATAATGGACATTTATTCATTCAAAAGGATCAATCAACAAGACTTCATTAAGTGCCTATTTTGTGCCAACTGCTGTATTATGAGTTGAGTATACAAAGACAAAAGTGAATATTCTTTGCCCTCAAGGAATTTATTTTCTATTAGAGGAAACAACATGTGTATATATCAATATGTAAAAATAAATGAAAAGTAGTGGGGGAGGAGGCTGAAACTAGGTACTAATATACAATAAAAAATCATTCTTTACTTCACTGCCATACCTGGGCCACACAAAGTTGCATTTACAACTAACTGAGTCCCATTTGGTCCAAGACACTAACTAGTTCTGGATGACCTGTAGGTATTATGGGGATATGGTGTTTTATACTAGGCCAGGCAAAGGGAGCTAGATTGCTTTAATCTAGAATGAATCAACTGCAGATGCCTTTGAACACTGTGATCATGATAAATTTAAAGTTAGGAGTTGGTAGATTTTTATTTGAAGCCAGGGCCTATACTCATGGATAGCTGTCAAGTCACTATGTGGACATTCTCTCCCCACTCTGAGTGAAGGAAGTTGATATAACCTATTTATACCAATAGCTTTAGATTGCATTTCTGGGACAATTTTCACTTTTACAAAGATCAAGGCCTCTGGGTAATGGTTAAGTTCTAATGATTCTATCTCCACAGTTGGGAGCATATGCTTGTAGGAATTACCACTGAAATCATAATAGTAACCAATTGTCACTGTGATTGCACTAAATTCTCTTTCTAAGCTCTTTATTTCCCCTGACAGTTACATGACTAAGGATGGAATGGCTTTTTATCAGTCAAATAGGAAATCTCCATGGAACTGTCCATAGAGCAGGTGTGCCTTTCTAAGATTTAGGATATGGAAATCACTTTATCACTGAATTCCCTATAAATCAATCAATCAATTAATTAATAAACATTTATTAATGTCCTACTATGTGCCAAGCACTGTGCTAAGCTCTGGGAATGCAAAAACTGGCAAAAAATAATCCTTACCTCCATGGAGCTTACAATCCAATGGGAGAGATAACATACAAACAAATGTAAACAAAACAAGCTCCAGGATAAATAGGAGATAATTAACAGCGGAAAAGCACTAGAATTAAAAAAGACTGGGGAAGGTTTCCATAAAAGGATGGGATTTGTGGGAGCAACTTAGTCATAGAATTAGCATCAGAAAGGATTTTAGCAGTTATACAATCCATCTTTATACCTCCTGCATACCCTTTCTACTTGAATGCTTCTCCTTATTTCTAGGACTGACTCTTCATTTCTCAATAGCTCTAGTCATTCAAAGATTTTTTTTTTCTTATATGGATCCTAAACCCATGATACATAGTGGGTGTAGGCAGGTTAAAATACATCACAAACAAGGACTTGCACAGGAAAGCAATGTACAGGAGCCGGCCAGAGAAATAAAAATATTAGGGAAAAAAAAGAGTAGCCAAGTCATGCATCAAAAGGAATATATGGTCAAGAGTCAAGTAGAATGCGCAGGCTTGAATGGGTTGAATTCTACAAAACTGACAGGAATTCCCATATGGATGAGATCAAAGTTCCACTGGAGTATTGGAGTATTCATAGTCAACGGTCAATACCTACGTTGCACTATATATATATGATTAATTTGATCCTCATAATAACTCTCTGAGGTAGTTTCTATTCTACTTTATAGATGAAGAAACTGAGACAGATTAAGGTTAAGTGCCTTGCCTAGAGGTCATATAACTAGTAAATACTTGAGGCAAGATTTGAATTCAGGTCTTCCTAACTTTATGTCCAATACTCTATTCACTACAGCAAAGAGAACAATCCTCTCTCTTCCACAAGATAGCCCTACAACAGAAATAGCTATCATGTCTCTTATCTTTTCTTCTTCTGTTCTTTCCACTAAACATTGCTAGGCCCTCCAATCCTTCCCCATATCACTTTATCATCATGACCAGAGATGGGGAACTGTGGTCTCAAGGACACATGTAGCCCTTTCTCTGATGTCATGGTTCTCTTTGAAAATGAAGGATGAACACAATCCCTCTAAGTCCTCAAATGCAGCCCTTTGACTAAATTCAAATTTCACAGAACAAATCCCTTTCATAAAAGGATTTGTTCTGTAAAACTTGGACTCAGTCAAAAGGTTGCAGCCTTGGAGACCACGTACGGCTTCAAGGCTGCAGGTTCTGCACCCCTGAATTCTTGACTATCTTTCACTGAATTTACTATAATTTGTCCATTCTTAAATGTGGCACCAGGACTAAACCTAGTCCTCCTGAGGTCCTCTTACCAAAATGGACAATGAGATTGTAGCTTCCTATGATTAAGACACTGTACTTCTATTAATGAAGCTGATGAGGGCTGGAAGAGGGGAGTGAGACCCCCACAAAAACCAGAGTACCAGGGGCAAGTTGCCTGGAATGAATTCTCAGACTCAAGCTTTCTTGAGGTCAAGACACTTTTCAGTGGGCAAAAGTTCTTAGGGAACCTGTGATTTTATGGGTACAGGTAAAATTTACATGGCATATTCTATAGTAAAACGTGTTCCAAGTGTGATGATTAGGTAATTCAAGGTAGGATTAAGGAGTGATTAAGGAGTGGTTAGTTCTTAAAGGAACATGCACTTTTAGTATCTACTGCACAGATATTTTAACCAGAGTTCATCAGGAACTAGCCCAAGGAGGGGCTACATGGAGGTATGGTTTTAGGTCTGAAATGTCACTGTCAATTAATGGTCAGGACTGACTAAGGAATACCAGGCTGCTCTCATCAATGTCTTGTTAGACAAGATAAGGGAGTATACGTATGTCCAAGTCTATGACACTTAGGATTGGTCAGTGAGTAGTAAATGCCATTATGACCCAGTACACAGCCCATTCAGCCAGTACACAGCTGGTTCAACCTAATATGTTCTGTGAGTGCATCTGGCTACTGTATCAGGAAAAGAGATAATGATTTTCACTGGGACAGACTGTCCTTAGGCTGGAGAGAAAGTGCCTGGGATAGTGTTTTGAGGCTAGGGAGAAATGTAATTTTTAAAGAGAAATGTGATTTTAGAATTGGGATCCAAGCACATGCACCCAAACACCCTATCACAACCTCAGCCTGCATTAGTTGTTTAGCAGCTCTATCACGTGACTGACTCATACTGAGTGTGTCATCTACTAAAAACCCGGGACTTTTCCCTGTATAAACTGCTTCCAAACCAGGCATCTCCCATTCTGAACTCCATCTCCCATCCCTTAGCCTTTCACATGAAGTATGTGGGCTATGCTAATGTAGCACAGTGTTGTGGGAAGAGATAACTGGACTCTGGAAACTTGTCCCAGTCTCATCTTAATCACTATCTGTGTGACTCCCTAGATATTTACTCTTTCTGAGCCTCCAGTCCCTCCTCTGTAAAATGCAGGGTGATCCTTAAAGTACTACCCATAGATCTGACAGTTTGTGATTCTGATATTATATGATTCCAGGCCCTCACAATCCCCTCTCTGAGGCTTTGCTTCAGACTCTCCTATGACGAATGGTTTCCTCTTCTGCTCTGATAACATCAGGGCTACTGTTTCTGATCTCTTTTGCTCCAAACTGTTACTTGAGCTCTTACTACCTTTGGTCTCTTTAGAGAATGTTCTGGTTGCCCATGAAATGAAGGAAAAGAGAAAAGTGAAAGAGGGATTGAGAGAAGGGGACAGTGGCCAAAAAGGCTTTTGTCCTAAAATATACTCCAAACTCGGGTTTATGCATGCGTTCTGTGGAGGCATCTTGGTTTTCACTGATAAAGGGTTATTAGCCAAGCAACATTATCAAACACCCCAAAATATGATTTCTATCACTCTTTGAAAAATCTTTATATTTTTCCATACAACCTTGTTTTAGACTGTTGGGAAAGACTGACCTCAAGCCCTTCTTCCAATAGCCTGATGAGAGTTCTCTAATAGCTAATCTACACTGCTTTGAAAAGCAAGTTATCCATGCACTGGTAACCAATCAACTAAGATGACTGTGTTTTTCTATTCAATAAACAAGCTGGCCAAATAAAG
Organism: Bettongia penicillata ogilbyi; assembly: GCA_023548195.1. Classification (NCBI taxonomy): domain Eukaryota; kingdom Metazoa; phylum Chordata; class Mammalia; order Diprotodontia; family Potoroidae; genus Bettongia; species Bettongia penicillata. Next base: position 10,288,070 of record JAJHZJ010000090.1, read on the forward strand.
AAATGTGACCTACATGTTAGCCACTAACCTTATGCTCTCAGTTTCTCCAAATATACACTACTCATCCCACACCTCCATTTAACAAGCACATAAGACTGCTGGTTCACTATGTTTAAAGATGGTTAACATAAAGGTAATAGTATCCTGAAAGATCGTCTCACAGATCCTAAGTCACTAGGACCAGGACTTAAATGGATAAAAAGTTCATGTCCCCAAATCCCAGTCAGTGGGTACTGGGGTAGCAGCATAGAGTGTGAAATATAAATGCTAACTATCATTATTATTATTTATAAAGTAACTTTCTTTTAGGTAGTTTATTTTTCTATTTTATTTTTATTTCATTAAATATTTCCCAATATATATTTAAATTTTTTAACATTATTTAAAAAAAAATTTGAATTTCAAATTCTCTCCCTTCCTCCTACCCCTCCTCCCTACCCATTGAGAAAGTAAGCAATATGATATCAGTTATGCATGTAAAGTTATGCAAAACCTAATTTCATATTAGGCATGTTGCAAAAAGACATACAAAAACCTAAGAAAAATAAATAGAAAAAAATATACTTCAATTGGCGTTCAGATTTCATCAGTTCTCTCTCGGGAGATAGATAATATTTTTCATCATAAGTCCTTTGGACTTGTCTTGGATAAATGTCTTGATCAGATTAGCTAAGTCTTTCACAATTGCCATCATTACAATATTGCTACTGCTGCATATAGGGCTCTCCTGGTTCTGTTCACTTTACTTTGCATTAGTTTGTATAAATCTTCCCAGGTTTTTCTGAAGCCATAATTGCAACCATCCTGCTTGTCATATCTTTATTTTTCTTTCAAAAAATTATTATTCATTCATTTGTTCATTTGTTTTTAACATTTAATATATTTTAAATATGTTGAAATTAATATTTTAACATTCTTTTATTGTTAAATTAGCTTCAAATTATCTCTCTCCCATCTCCCATCTCTTCTCTTGTCTGCTGAGAAGACAAGGAAAATGATATCAATTATACTTGAAAATTAGGCAAAATATATTTATATGTCAGTGATAAAAAAAAGTAAAAAAGAAGTTAAGAAAATTCTACTTCAATTTGCACTGACTTCATCAGCTCTCTCTCTTTCTCTCTCTCTCTCTCTCTCTCTCTCTCTCTCTCTCTCTCTCTCTCTCTGGAGGTAGATGGCATTTTTTCATCATAACTTATATGGAATTTTCTTGGTTTATTGTATTGATCATATTAGCCAAGTCTTTCACATTTGATCATCAATACGATGTTGCTATTACTCTGCCCAATGATACCTCTGTTCTTTCTTTACTTTGTAGCAGTTCATATAGGTCTTACCATGTTTTTTTTAAACTGCCCTTTCATCATTTCTTATCATATTGTAGTATTTCATCATAATTGTATGCCATCATTTGTCCATCCATTTCCCAATTGATAGGCACCCCCTCAATTTCCAATTCTTTGCTACCACAAAAAGAGCTGCCATAAATATTTTTATGCATATAGGTCCTTTTCCTTTTTCTTTGATTTCCTCGGGGGTATAGAATGAGTAGTGGTATTGCTGGGTCAAAGCATATGCAAAGTTTTATAGCCTTTTGGGATTAGTTTCAAATTGTTCCCCAAGATAGTTGGACCAGTTCACAATTTTACCAACAGTTTATTAGTACCTATTTTACTTCATCCTTTCTAGCATTTGTTATTTTTGAAAGACATGAGGTGGTATATTATAAATTTGACTCAATTACATATACACATACATATAAGCATGCATATATATTTGAGAAACAAGGACTTTATTAGAGAAATGTGATAAAAATTATTGATATCACTCCATTGCCTGTGGTAACTTTGAGCAAAGTGTGGTTTCCCTGATTATCTCTTTTAACTAGGTCTATTTTTGCTTTTGTTTTGTCTAAGATCATGATTTCTACTCCTGCTTTTTTTCCTTCACCTATTTTAACTCTGTGTATATCTTTATGTTTCAAGTGTGTTCCAAATACAACATATTGTTGGATTCTGGTTTCTAATCCATTCTGCTATGTGCTTCTTTTTTTCTGGGTGAGTTCATTCCATTTGCATTCACAGTTATGAATATTAACTGTGTATTTACCTCCATCCTATTTTCTTCTGTTTATCCTCCTCTCTCTATTTTTATGTTACCTGTCCTCAGATATCTGTTTTGCTTCTGACCACAGCCTCACTCAATCTGCCCTCCCTTTTGTCTTCCCCCCATATCTGTTTTCCCCTGACCCTCCTATTTCCCTATTGGCGAAGATAAATTTCTATACCCAACTGAGTGTTCACACACACACACACACACACACACACACACACACACGTGTGTGTGTATATATATATATACACGCATATGTGTGTGAACACTCAGAATATATACATATTATATATATATATAATATATATGTATATATAGTTCCCCCTTTGAACCAATTCCAATGAGAGTGAGGTTCAACTATTTCCCATCCCTTCTTTTCCCCGCTACTATAAAATCTCTTCCTTTCACAGCTCTTTTATATGAGAAAATTTTGCCTATTCTACCTCTTCCTTCCCCTTCCCTTTTTCTCACCCCTTCATTTTGGAAACAGGGATCATCCCAACATGATGGAATTGCATTCATGGCCTCCCTTAATGTAAACTTCTAATTTCTAAGTTCTAACTAACTTCTAACTTATTAATGATTAAGTTCTTAGGCATTATATGTATAATCTTCCCATATAGGAATGCAAACAATTTAACCTTATTGCATCCCTTATGGTTTCTCTTCCATGTTTGCCTGTCATTTAAATTTTCAGAGACATCTGTAAAATGGGTATAACAGCTTCAGTAACTACTCGCAGAATTGTTGTGAGGATCATATGAGAAATCGTATGTAGGGTATTGTTGCTACTTCTGCTGTTTGTTATTAAGTGTTTGCTTCTATTTGCTACTGTGTTTGGTCACCTGATAAATACTGTCCCTAAAAAGCAAAGCTTGGGGCCTACAATACTGGGAGCCCAGTAAGCAGCCAAACTCATGTGGCAAGTGTCTGGGATTCTCAAAAAGAATTTGAAATGCCTGGAAAATGAGTTCTTTCTGTGTCCTAAACAAACAGCCATGTAGGCAGAAAGTGTGGAGTGAAATTTTAGTGATAGCTTCTCTACCCTTACTCAGAGTTCCAGGCTTGCAAACAGCTGAATGTGAATTTAACTAGAAAATGTTAATTTGCTCACAATCTATTCTGCATCATGCACATCGCAGGGGAATGGGGGGTGGGAGTCAGATGGAGTCCAAACTTATGGTTTCATCTTTGTATAGAACTTCACGTGTAGAAACTCTCCCCTGCCCCAATCAATGCAGATGGACAACAGGAGAAATTTATATTTTTAAGATTTACTCAGGGCAATGAGAAGTTAAAGGAAGCTAGATCTGCATCATCTCTAACCTAGTATATATCAGAGAAGGGAGTGGAACCAAAATTTTGCTCTATACTTTTAGGCTATATCTTGTACTATGAACAAATGAGTGAGTGAATGGATGAGGTATTGTGCATAGAAAATGCTTAATATAGATTTCTGGAAGGTATTTGTGTCTTTTCATGAGTGGGAATCTACCCTCTTCTCATATCCGCCTCTTAGAATCCCTAGTTTCTTTCAAAGCTCAGCGAAGCAACATATACATGAGGTCTTTCTGACTGCCTCAGTTGGTAGGGCCTCTCTGCCCTCTACTTACCTTGTATTTATCCTGTAAGTGTATATGTTGTCTCCCTTTATAAAAGGTAAGCTCCTTGAGGGCAGGGAATGTCTTCATTTTTGTCTTTGTATTCCTGGTGTCCAGCACTGTGCCTGGTATGCTTAATAAATATTTGTCAGCTGTTTGACTGATCTAAGGATGAATAATTCTGGGTCACTGTGGCTGATACCCCCAGGCTGCAGTCTCCATCAATACCATCCTCTGATGTTTGTTACTTTTAAAAGTAGATATAAGGCCCAGTAGCAACGTTAGATGGCTTGATGGAAGCACAGAATCTTTATGAGACTTGTCATTGGACTCACTCAGATCTTGACTTCAGTAGGGCACAGGCATATTGGACAATGGACAAGGAGACAAAAGCCCAGGATGGGAGTACTGGCTCTGCCAACTCACCATCTCCATGACTTCAGGCCCATTCTTTATCTCCTTTACCCTCATTTGTTCTTCTATAAGATGGAAGATATAGTATCTGCCTAATTTACAGGACTTCTAAGAGATTTAAATGAGACAGTAGAGGGTAAAGAATGTGTCAAATGAAAACTAAAGCTATACTGATATTAAATATTGTGACTGTTAACTTCATTTGTCACAGTCTTTGAATGCTTGTTAAAAGTGGTTCAATGTTCTTTTTTAGTCTCAACAAAAAGAATTCAACTAAACAGTGAGGGCAGAGGCTAGAGAAAGAATGCAGGGGTTGGAGGCAGAGGGTATCTATCTCTATCTCTATCTCTACACACACACATATACACACATATACATACATACATATACATACACACACACACACACACATATATATATAAAATCTGTCACCTTGGCATTTCTTTTCTTTGGGTCTCTGTTTTCTCATGAACAAAGAGAAGGTTGGATAGATGCCTCTGAGATCATTTCTACCCAATCTATGATCCTATGTCTTCTCCAGGTGCTCTTACCCAGCCTTCAAAAGTTTAGCATTGCTGCCATTGGTAAAAGAGCCTGTCTGATGGACAAAAAATTGTATAGATGACAAGGAGTCTTGAGTTTCCTCCAAAAAACCACAAGGAGAACAATATATGAACTTGAAACAAAACTCACATATGGCATTAGAGGTCTCCTTGAGGGAAAAGATGAAGAGGCAATGACAGACAGATTCCAGTTCCTTCTCAGGAATGGTTCCCCTGCAACCTAATCTACCAGGCCTAGAGAAAGAGTCAAGACCCCTAATTTTTCTATTCTAGACCAGTAATATACTATTTGTATTTTTGTTTCAGAACCTGTCTGAGAATGATATTCAGAAATTTCCAAAGCTCCGAGTACCGTAAGTACTCTTATCTATTATGATGTATCTCTTATCAAGTGACCCAGTTTGAATTAAGATTGGGGGGGAAGCCATTTGAAACCATTATCAACCATAAGTCTTAGATGCTTGTTTCTGAAAGGAGGGGAATGACTGGAGTATTGGGGAGGAAGGAATGGCTGATGTCCAGGCCTCTGTGACCTCAGATAGTAGATTATTTGGAAGATAGAACCTCTTCCATTAACACATTTAGTTGATGATGGTTGGATTTATGATCTAACAAAATCCAGGTTGTTTTAGGGACAGCCAAACCTTAAGGGTGGCCTAAGGGGATGATACCTAATTCCCTGAGTCATCCTTTTGGAATTGGAAAGATAACAGAATATCTAAGAATAGGGTCAGGAACTGGAAATGAGACATTGTGATGGGGTAACCAAGGTCATTTTAGAACTAGAAGCAACTGAAGAAGTCATCTAGTATCACCCACTCATTTTACAGTTTAGAAAACCAATGTCTCGAAAGATTAATGACTTGCCCAAATATCACTGCCAAAATTTCGATTTTGGTCCTTTAATTAATTCCAAGCCCACCACTCTTTCCAGTGTACCCCTTTTTAAAGTAAGAGGTCAAAGAAAGGTGTGGACAAAGGTTTACTTGAACCATATTCACAGTTTGGCTGCCATCTACAGAGGTGAACTTAAAATGGAACCATGCTTCCTTTCTCCCCTTTTTATAGTCCATATTGAATAACAGTGGACTGAGAAAGAGGAGACCTAGATATGGAGCCTTGGTTGATAAGTCGAGAGTTAGATTCGATGACCCTTCCTTGAGGATGAGCAAGTACAGATTGGAATCCTGGTGTAGTTGGGGTGGGAACTGAAGGAGAGTGGACAAGTCAGCCAGAACTGAAAGAAGAAGTTCGACCTAGGAGGGGGGAAAAGTCCTAAAATGTAGAGTCAGATCCAAGCTAAAAACAAAAACAAAATCTGTGGATTTCAGGCCACATCTGTGAGATTTTTATGATGATATTTATTAAAGAGAGAGATGCAAGAGAAGTGAACCACATGATGAAGGACAAGTCTAGGAGTACAAAACTGATTAGGTCATTACATTCTTCATGGCCTAATCGATTTTGTGTTCCTAGGCTTGTACACTCTTCATGAGTGTAACTTCTTCTACTGTATCACTATGAAAGAATATTAGTGTTAGAACTCTTACCAAACATGACTCTGAGCAGGAAAGATGTTAGAACCAAAGAATCATTTTCCATTTGGGAGAAACAAGGGGATTTGAGAAGCTTATCCAGGAATATTTGGAGAAGTACCAGGAGAAAAGGCTCAAAACTAGAATATAGAACCTTTTGGATTCTAGTGCTTTCCTCAGATTTTCTGGCTTTATTACCAATAACCCTAAGCTTTAGTTGGGGGTAGGTGGCACAGTAGATAGAATGCTGATGCTGGATTTAGGAAGACTTACCTTCTTGAGTTCAAATCTGGCCTCAAACACTTACTAACTGTGTGACCCTAGGTAAGTCACTTAACCCTGTTTGCCTGAGTTTCCTCATCTATAAAATGAGATAGAGAAGGAAATGGCAAACTAATCCAATATCTCTGCCAAGAAATCTCCAAATGGGGGTCACAGAGAGTCAGACATGACTGAAAAATGACTTAAAAACAACGCTTTAGTAAGCAATAAGTGAAGAAGGAATCAATCAATAACCATTTAATATATATATATATATTCCTTCTTTGTGCCAGGTACTGAACTGGGGACTGGGGAAAAAGTGAGGGAATCCTTGCCCACAAGGACCTTGAGGAAGGCAGCATAGGCATATATAGATCTATATAAAACTTTCACAACAAGTACAAGGTAATTTCGGAGAGGTAGACACTAGGGATCCTAGTATTCAAGCAAGGTTTCATGCAAAATGTGGCACTTGAGCTGAATCTAATTCTAAAAGGTGAGGAGGGCAATGTGGGAAACATCAAATGCAAAGGTATAGGAACAAGAGAATGAACAAGGCTAGTCTGCCAGGACTGACTAGTGCATGAATGACTGAAACAGCATTTATTAAGCACTCACTTGTTTTGTGCAAAGCACTGGACTAAATATTGGGGAAACAAATGGAAAAGCAAAGACACAATCAATCTTAAGAAGCTCACATTCTGGCTGGAGGAGACAACATATACAAAAAGATTCACCCGGAGAGCAAACGGAAGGACCTTAAAATCATAACATTTTATTTACAGGTCACATGGCAATACTGAAGATTCCTTAGCATGAGGGTCAAGGGGCAATGTCTGGGGATGTGGAGTAGATAGTAGCAGAGAAGATGGGTTTTGCTGTTGTTGTTTAGTCATTTTCAATAGTGTTGGACTCTTCATGACCCCTTTGAGGGGTTTTCTTGCCAAAGGCAGTATAGTGATTTGCCGATGGGGTACAGGCCTAAGCTGAGACTTTCAGTCCTTACCCAAAAGAATCTGAGTCCTATTCATCCATAGGCCCTGGAATACTCTACTTTGAACTCTCCTTGATTCTTCCTACTTGATTTGGGTTTTCATGCCCACATTTGTTACCTTTAACCTAGGGTAGCCCTGCATGATCTATTACCTCTACAATGCCTCCTGCTACTTCCCACCCTTGGTCCCATCAATATCTCATTTTCTTGGTTCCCGGTGTCTCAGTCATTTCAGCTATTTCCCACTCCCCAAGACCCTCCCTAAACCCTTCCCCAATTGCCCCAGACACCTAGCCAATCCTAGATCCTTCCCATAAGAAGAGTCTGTATTTAAGATCCATCTTGCCTCCAAGAAAATATTCAGATTCAATCTAGCTCAGATTCTATCTGGCCCACTTGTCAATACAAGTGTCACAAACACTCAGATTTCTTAAGAGTTTGGCCAATATAGCCAAGAACCTGGCATGTTGGTATTTTGGGGTCCCAAGCACCCCATAAACCTTGACAGTTTGCCATTTCCTTCTCCAGTTCATTTTACAGATGTGGGAACAGGCAAACAAGGGTAAGTGACTGCTAGTAAGGTGACAGCTAGTAAGTGTCTGAGGCCAGATTTGAACTCAGGAAGATGAATCTTTCTGACTGCAGGCCAGGTATTCTATCCATTGAGCTTTCCCAAGAAGACGGTTAGTTCCACTAGACTGGAGAGTGTAGAGAAAGCGATTAACATGTAATAAGGTTGGAAAGGTATTGTTCATCTTTCACTACTGAAGAGGACCAATGGCATCATGGGATGATGTGTTGACTTACTTGTGATTTGGATTGAAGTGAGATAGAGCTGCACAAAGTCAGTAGTCTCACTCCAAAGAAGGAGAAGAGAAGAAGAAGAAGAGGAAGAAGAAGAAGAAAAAGAAGAAGAAGAGGAAGAAGAAGAAAAAGAAGAAGAAGAAGAGGAAGAAGAAGAAGAAAAAGAAGAAGAAGAAGAAGAGGAAGAAGAAGAAGGAGAAGGAGGAGAAAGAGGAGGAGAAGAGAAGAATGAGAAGGAAAAGAAATAGCAGCATTCCCCAACTTCTGATCAGATTCCAGGTTAGATCCCCAGAAGGCAGCTACTATTACTCTCAGGGTTCCAGAGAAAGGGTTAGGAAGAAAAGGAAGGAAAGAAAAACCGAAGAATGAGGTACAGGCTAAAAACAAAAATAAATTCCAGGAACCCAATTCCCAAAAATGTATCTGCTATCTTAATGATGTCAATGGAGTGCCTAAAGGGGGTGAGAGAAGTCCATTGCTTCACTTATTCATTCATTCATTCAACAAGTATTAAATCCCTACTATGTGCCAGATATTGCACTACGTGCTGAATATACAAAGGCAAAATTAAATCAAACTTGGCCTCTAGGGGCTTACACTCTATGAGGCAGCATTTGATTCATATCTCTAGGATGGGGTCTACAGATATTATAACATCAATCAAGATCCATATTTCCAGTATAGGATCCATTTCTCTGGTGTATGAAATCCACATCTCAAGTAGAGAACCCACATCTCCAGCACCAAGTCCATAAATCTATGAGCAGGTGAGGAAAGAGAGACTTAAGGGAACTCTAGAACTTCGTTAGGTCACACCTGGAATACTGAGTTCCATTCTGGGTGCCATATTTTAGGACAGATATTGACAAGCTGACAACCAGAATGGAAAAAGACCTGGTGACAACTGCCATTTGTTCATCCTATTATGGAGAGGATTGCACTGGGTGGGGTCTAAGGGCTCTTTGTGACTTAGTCTTTGTGACTAAGCATCCTGTCTCCTCCCCAGCTACTAGGTGAGCAAGTGTGCTGGTGAGGGCCTGGAGACATTGCTCCCCAGATGAGTAGAAAGGGAACCAAGTCTGAGGCAGGAAGATAACACTTGTACAGTTATTTAAAAAGATGAAGAAGAAGGTGGTTTGAGTCACCACACTCTGAAGCTTCAGCCCTGAAGTAGACTTCAAGGCCTGCACCCCTCCAAAGAGAAGGAAGCCTAAGGAGAGCGGAAAGGGGATGTCACGAGAGGCAGCTGCCCTCCCCTTCCCCTCCCCCCCAAGCCTGTTTTGGTGTCTCTGAGCTCACTGGTACAGAAGTGTCATGAGGCCAGGAGGTGGGGGCTGAGAGGTTCCCTGTGGCCCTCCCCTGTTCTTATAGCTGCACCCCCAGTTATAAAAGCAGTGATATTTATCTTTTCTTACTTCCTGCTTCTCCTTTTCTGTAGATTCCCTCCTATCAACTCCTCCCCCCATCTCTAGAGGCCAGGGGAATTAAGTAGCCTCCTCAAAGGCACACAGGGGTAGATTTGAACCCAGATCCTCTGAGTTGATCAAAAGGAATGAATTTCTAATTCAGTGAATTTGGGCTGATTAAAGACTAGCAAGAGAAAGAGCTGGAGGCACGGTGGGGGAGTATGTAGGCCTCTTCCATGTAGGTAGGCCCCATCTGCCCCACAGACATAGCCCTGACTGTGAAGAGGCAAATACCATAGGACGGCCCTTCTGAGGACAGTTAATCCTTCCCAATGACCACTGAAGAGGTTGTTCAGTGTCTCAAATCCCTTGGTTTCCATCTCACTTTGGCTTCTAGATAAGGAGGAGAAAGAAGTATGGAAGGGTTCAAATCTCTAGGTGAGGAAGTTGCTTGTAAAATGTGCAGTGTTTTGTGTTCTGGTTTTACTGAAAAGAGAAGTCAGCTTCCTTGCCTGGTAAATGAGACGGCCTTGACTCAACGATCTCTGAGGTCACTTCCGGCTCTGAGGGTCCCAGAATGTACGTCACCAGTTGAGTGGGGAAGGAAGATGAGAGAGGAGATAGCTGGGGCAAGAGGCTAGTGATGGAGGGAGATATTAAGGCATGTGCAGACTACTGAGTAGTTAGAAAGAAAGGAAACGGGGCGGTTCCCTCAGTGAGCAATAGGCTCTCACAATTCATAAAAGAGAGGGAAGGATAGATTGGAGCTACCGGGAGGCAGCCAGGCTCTGGGACACGGTATAGAATATTATGGCCATCCCTGAGTCTCAGATCTCTTGTCTTTTGTTGGTGTGGTTGTTGGGTTTATGTTGTTTTAGTTTGGTTTTTTAGCACTAGAAAGAGGGCATGATTTGAAATCAGAAGAACTGGATTCATGTACCACTTCTTGCCATAGTGGACAACTCCATTAATTTCTCTGGGTCTTAGTTTTCTCATAAGTAAAATAGGGAGAAGGGAAGATTTGATGACTGCGCAGGTCCTTTCTTGAATCTCTAACTGCCAAGATTGGGGAGCAGGATCTATGAGATGATAGGATTGGATTTCTTCTTTTCTTCTGTATATTTTAAGACTATGGCCAGATGAGATGATTTTTTTTTAGCTTGTTGTTCAGTTGTTTCTCAGTTGTGTCTGACTCTTAATTGACCTCTTTTGGGATTTTTTGGCAAAGACACCAGATCAGTTTGTGAGTTCCTTCTCCAGTTCATTTTCACAGATAAGAAAACTGAGGCAAAAAGGATAAAGTAACTTACATAAGGTCACACAGCTAATATGTATCTAAAGCCAGATTTGAACTCAAATCATCCTGACTCCAGGCCCAGTGCTCTATCCATTGAGCCACCAGGCTGCTTTCCTTTTTTTTTCCTTTTTAGTTCACTACAGTAAAAAGAGCACTGGATTTGTAATCAGAACTGGTTTCAAATTTCAACTCTGCTAACCAACTATCTATGTAGGCATAGGCAAGTCACTTAACCACTCTGTGTCTCAGTCTTCTCATCTATAAAATGAAGAGTTTGACCTGACAGAGAGGTGGTAGATACAAAATATAGAAAAAGACATACATTTATGGCATGTGTGTGTTCATCCTTCATTGCTGAAGACTGTGCCATCAGAGAAATGATGACATGACTTGCACTTGGCTTTATTTTGAGTGAGGGAGGGCTGTGCAGGTCACCAGCCTCACTTCCCCTCCAGAGCCATCTGAATCCAGTGACTAGATATTCATCAGGATGATTGGAGATGACCCAGGATGAGATAATTGGGGTGTGTGTGACTTGCCCAAGGTTGCACAGCTAGTGAGTGTCAAAGTGTGTGTGACTTGCCCAAGGTTGCACAGCTAGTGAGTGACTGAAGTGAGATTTGAACGCAGGTCCTCCTGACTCCTGCACTAGTGCTCTATCCACTGCACCACCTAGCTGTCCCATACATTTATGGGGATAGTTAAGAGATGCATTTGTTTTATTTGATTATGCATATTTATTACAAGGGATTTTTTTTCTTTTTCTTTTTGGGGAGAAATTCATGGGAGGGAGTGAAAATAAATTCTTGTTAATTAAAAAATAAAACAAAATAGAAGTTACATCAGTAAAATAAAATTAAATGAAGTTAGGCTACATGGCTTCTAAAGTCCCTGATTAGGTCAACTTTAATTTACAAAGGAAAGTATTATGAGGAATTTGAGGAGATAGAGATGACTTTTGCTTGGATGTGGAGGGGATCTGAATAGATTTTCAGAAAGTAAGGTGAGAAGAATCTATTCCAGGAATGGAGGTTTATTGGAACAAAGTCAGTCACCCTGTCAATACACCTTTATTAAGCCCTTGCTATGTGCCTAGTACTATGCTAAGGACTGGAGATACAAAAGAAGGCAAAAGAACAGTCCTTGCCTTCAGGGAGCTCTGAGCTTAATGGGAAAGACAATATATAAGAAAACACTGTAGGTAACAACATACATACAGGAAAAATTGGAGATAAGCAGCAGAGAGAAGGCACTAGAATGGAGTATGGAAGGGCATCCTGTAGAAGGTGAGATTTGGGTTAGAACTTGAAGGAAACCAGAGAAGCCAAGAGGTAATTCCTGGCATGGGGGGACAGTTGGTGAAAATGCCCAGATAGGGGACAAGTGGGGGAGGGGATGAGGACAGAGAGTACTCCAGTTTGACTAGAAGGTAGAGTACATTAAAGGAAGCAGTATGAGATAAAGTTGAGCAGGTTGGACTCATAGATCTAAAAAAAGAAAATAGCATAGATTTCGAGCAGAAGGAGCCTTGGAGGACTCCAGACTGGTGAAGACCTTGAATTCCAGAATCAGGAGTTTCTATGTATTCAGTAAATGATGAGGGATTATGGCAGGTTTTTGAGCAGAGAAATGGCTTGATAGACCTGAGCTATAAAGAATCTGTGATTAGTGGGACCAGAGAAGGGCTAATCCAGAGGCAGAGAAACATATGCACATTTCAATATCTAAACATGGTGAGATGAAGCCTGGATGAGAGATTTCATCCAGGAGAAGTTTGGAGGAGGGTACAGATACCAGACTGGTGAGGAAGAAGAAATTCTAGGACTTGACACTGGTTGAATGAATGTGTTAGGGAGGAGTCAAAGCTGACTGAGTTTTCTGAGATTCTGTCTTAATGTCTATGTAGATTTGAAACTCTATATAGGGCAGGGACAGTCAGTTAAAGTTCCTTATAGTTCAATCTCCCACAGTACCCAGCACACTGTCTGTGTAGTATGACTTCTTCTCAGTATACTATGAAGGAGAGAGTCATGATGATACACCTGGCAATGGTGTACAGCACTGATCCTAGAGTCAGAAGATTTGAATTCAAATATTGTCTCTGATCATTATTATCCATGTGAATTGAGGCAAATCATTTCATTTGCCTGGGCCATAATGTTTCCTCATTGTGTAAAATGAACAATTTGGACTAGATGTCCTCTAACGTTCATTCCTCCTCTCAATTTATGAACCCATTATAACAGTGATCACATTAGCCCCTCCTATCTGAAGGTCAGGGATGGTACTTTCCAACCCTTCCCCAGAGTTCTCTAGAACCCTTAAGGGGGAATCAGGAATGGCTGTCTCTCTGTCAGTGACTCAAGTCCCCAATGATTTTGTTCCCTCAATTTTAGGGAGTCCAAGCACCAGGTTGAGGCAGTTAGGTGGTGCAGTGGATAGAGTGCTGAGCCAGAAGTTAGAAAGACTCATCTTCCTGAATTCAAATCTGGCCTCAGATACTTCCTAATTGTAGGACCCTGGAAAAGTCACTTAACTCTGCCTTAGTTTTCTCATCTGTAAAATGAGCTAGAGAAAGAACTGGCAAACCACTCTAGTATTGTTGCCAAGAAAACCCCAAATGGAGGTCACAAACAGTTTTAGAGGACTGAAAAAGTGACTGAAAATCAACAAAAGTACCCAGTTCCATTTAACCACTTAACAGATTGGCTTTTACAAAAGAATATTTGATTCTAATGTATAGCAGGAAAAAGCATAACCACCCCCCTCCAATACTTGAGAAGCAAAATCTATCCCCTGTACCCTTCAGTCTCTTGGGAGGGGTGAAGGATTAGGTTCACAGCAGGGGCCACCAAGTTCCAACCCCTACAATCTGCTGGACTCCTGTCCTGGCATTCTGAGGGCTTCCCTGCTCAGTTTATCATCAGATGATCTGGCCTGGAATCCTACTTCCAGTGCTTCTCGGTCTGCAAATTCTAGTACCTGCACCTAAAGACAAAACCACAAACCCTATTCTTGGGGCCACAGGGGCTAAAAGGGAGAGGGGGAAGGCTCTCCATACTCAGAGTGAGACTGTCTCAGTCTGGGAGTTCTTAAAGATGCAGCCCGTTCCACAGCCAATGGAAAGAAGCTGAAGAACAAGAGAACAGAGATATCTTCTCCCAGAAGTAGGACCTTGCTCTCCCTAACATAGCTATCTCAGTCTTAGGTGATGGGCTTGTGCAGCAAAACCCTGTTGTACTACGATTCTCCCTCTGACTAAGGGAAGCCATTTGTGAAATGTCTGGGACACATTAGGAATTCAGAATTATAAATTATTAGAGCTGGAAGAGGTTTTAAAATAATATAATCTAGAGTGATAATTAGCGGTGATTGTTCAATTAAATGTGTTGAGGCGCACGTATAAGTGTGAGGGAAGGGGGGCAGTACCGGAGTTATGGCACTTAGTATGGATGTGAATATTACAAGGAAGGAAGTGGCCCATCCCCCAAAGAGTCTGGCCCTTGGCCGTGAGGACCTTAATGAGTAAAGATGGGTCTTGAGAGAGAAGTGTCATAGGTAAGTGAGTAAAGAATAAAAAGTGAAGGGATAGCTCCCTGGGGATGGTGGACCAGGGACAGCTGAACCATTTGCCTCCAGAAGACTGAAAGGCAAGACTTGGGGACAGTGGTTATGGAGAGAATTTAGGTCCCTGCCCCTTGCTTACCCAAGTCAGTTTCCAGGATCAAAGTCCCATTCACCATGTCTACCATTTATGACCTTAATTGAGTCCATCTCATTTACAATGAAGAGTGTGGTGGCCAGAGAGGAAAAGTAACTTGCCTAAAATCATCCGTGAGTTAGAGGAGAAGCCAAGACTAATGCTCTCTTGACTTCCAATTTCCTTTTCATTCTGTCTCCCTTTTGCTTCCTCCTCTCCCCTTTTTCTCTGAGGACATTGCCAACAACCTTCCAAGAAAAAGAAAAGAGCTATTTTCTTCTATCCATGGAACAGAGGCAACCCTGGCAGGAAGCCTCCGGGCCTCCCTTTTCTCTAGCATTGGGTCTTGAGCTTCATCACACCACCTTCAATGTCCATTTCTACCATAGTTCAAGAGCAAAGGTTTTCTCTGTGTTAAGTTAAATAGGATTTCTAGGTGGCACAATGCTGCGCCTGGAGTTAGGAAGACCTGAGTTCAAATCCAATCTCAGACACTTACTAGCTATATGATCCTGGGCAAGTCACTTAATGAAGTTTGCCTCAGTTTCCTCATCTGTTAAAATTAGTAGAAGAAGGAAATGGTAAGTGGAGGATACAATATAGTAGAAGTATCAGACATTTTTACCTGGCCTCATGGAATCTATAATCTACTCAGAGATACAAGATTTAAAACTGTAAAGTTGGAAAACAAGACAGGGCACCTGATTATGTTTTTAGATATATGCTATGGGCTTCCAGGGAAAGGTAGAGCTTGAGAAGGTCTTGAAAAAGGGTAGCATAGTGAAAAAAATTCTAAATTCTGAGAATGACACAAGATGGGGAGCATGAGGCAGTGTGAGAGATGTGTAAGGGCTTGAATTTACTAGAGAAGAGCCTTTATGGGAATTTCTCAGGTAGGGGCCTAGACTTGGTATAGTTTTCCTGGTATTTGTGCTTTGAAATTGAATTATTACAGCCTAAAGAACAAATAGTAAGGTAGAGCAATGCAGAGAACCATGTTTGGGCTTGGATGAGGATCTGCAGAGGCTGCTGCGCCATATAGGGGTTCTGTAAACACCTTCACTATTTTAAAATCAAGTTTAAGGCAGTGCCTGGACTCACAGAGACCAGTTGTTGTCAGCTGTTTGTTAAATGACCAGCATTCATCTGGAAAACACAAAGAGTGCTTTCAGAATAGCCAAGTTAATTTCCTCATCTGCGTGGAGGAGCAGTGGAAGACAACTTGATAGCTTAGTTTCACGTATGTTATGTTATTTGAACCGTAATGATGGCCTACATAGGGTATGTTTTGTGATCTCCATTTGATAGATGAGCAAACAGTGGCACAAGAAATCCATTGATTGTTCAAGGTTCTAGTGTTAGTAAAATAGCTGGGATTGAGACATGAATGGGCTGATCCTTTTCTTCAAGCAACTCACACGGCTTCCTGGGCACTAGGCAAGGCCTAGACCAACGTTGTTTTGAGTTTCTTCTCATCCTGCTTCTCCAGAGGAACAAAGAAACCTACTCTCTCCATCTCTGATTCAGTAGAAGAGAGCTATTGCCTTCCAGTCACTCACTTATCCCCTCACCCCAATCTCAAACTCTTTCCCTGGCCCTGGGGTTTTGAGTGTGCGAGGAAGAAGGGAAAATGAGTCACCCCCAGCTGTTTACTGCCTTTTAAGGCAAGAGGAGGGGAACATCAGACAGGCTGTTGCTAGTTCTCAAGGAAATGCTTTGCTTAGCCAACCTCAGAAAGGACTGGAAGGAAAAATCTTCTGACTATACCTTAGCTTGATAAGCATTCTCCTAAATGCCCAGGCTGCTCCTGAAGGGACAGAGAGCCTAGGTAGGCATGACTTTCTGCAAATGCAATTCTCTGGCCCAATTCTAACTCTCTTGCTAGTCCCTTGTTGCAACACTGGTATGACTATGTGGTTTGGTACTTCCTTCCTTCAGTAGTTACATGAGCTCTGGAAGCTTTATGATGTGACACACACACACACACACAGGATAAAAACAGCTTGAAGTTAACCTCCTACTCCTCTCTAATAGAACAATAATCTCTTAATCTTTCCAGGACACCTTGGGAGAACAAGTGTCCTAAAGGCATTCATCTCTCTTTGACCATTCCTGCCCCCCAACCTGCCCAGGATCTATAGAAAGAAATCCGGAGAGATCATTGATCTCTGCCCAATACCACAACCCCTTCAGAATGGACAAAGAGGGCACTGCCATTAGGTGGCTCTTCAAGCTGACTTCGCAGAACTGACACCTTTTTAGAAATTAGCAAACTACAAATCAGGATTAGATTTACTGTTTTGTTGATTGTCTAAATACAAAGGGTCTAATTGAGACAAGATTGTCTAGTCTAAAAAGTGATGGGAAAATGGTAATATACATTAAATTTTAAGATGTAGTGTTACATTATTCTTCTTCCTGGAGAGCCGGTTGTTAAACATTTACCAACACAATGTTACTCTCTTCAACGATTTGGGAAGGTGATAATTTTAATCACAAAAGAGATATTTCTTATTCTAAGCTTTGTTATCATCTTTAATCCATTTTTCCATTTTCATTCTTTATATTTCTCATATTTCCTAAGAGAAAAGGGTTAGTCAGGTCTAAGAGGAAGAGGAAAGGTCTAAAATGGACTTTAGGCTAGAGAAATATTTATTTATTAATGTTTTTAATTGAACTAAACAAAAAAGATTTTTAAATAAACTTCCACAAAGGGAAAAAAGGGATTCTAAGAGATAGGTGTGAGGAGAGAATGAGAGATAGCCAGTGCATAGGTCCAGAAATGACAGAGATTGTTGTATTTGAGAAACAGCAAAAAGGCCTGCAGGTTAGACCTTGTTGTGTTTGCCATGTCTGACTCTTCGTGACCCCATTCTGGGATTTTCTTCATAAAAATACTGGATTTGTTACTTCTTTCCCTGGCTCATTATACAGATGAGAAGCTAAGGCAAATAGGGTTAAATGATTTACCCAGCTAGTAAGGGTCTGAGGACAGATTTGGACTCATGAAGATGAGTGTCTGATTCCAAGGCCAGTGTTCTATCCACTGCACCACCTTACTGCCCATCTTGCTAGATCTTAGAACGGATTAAATGCTAGATGTATGTAAACTGCATGGGAGAGGGGAAAGATTTGAGGCTTTGTGAGGCTTTTATACTACAATAGCCAAAGAAAGGCTGGAGAATTTTATGAATGCACCAGCTGACGATGAGCAGGTCCCAAGAACTCCTGAATACACCAGTCACAATCACAAATAGGCTAGATGAGGATCAACACTGGGATTGGTAGAATTCCTTTCATGTCAGGGGCTACCAAGAATTGTTTTCCTCTACTATGCCCTCTCCTCCCTCTGGGTGAAATAACTACATTAGGGAGTCTCCTCTGGACTACATGCCCTGTAAAAGTCCAGAGATCTTTAGAGAAGAAGAAGGTATGGTAAGCAAAGCACTGGGCTTGAAGTAAAAAGACTAGTCACCCACCCTGAGCCTCAGTTTCCTACATGCAAAATGAAATAAATAGGTAGACAGATCAATAAATCAATACATGAATAAATAAATAAGTCAACAAATGGCATTTTTGCACCATCTAACAGGATTGCCAAGGTTACCATGTAAGTGAGTTGTTACAATGATATAATTCCTAATTGGAAGGGATCTAAGACTTCATCTGGTCCAGCCTATACCTAAACAGGGACAGACATTATAACATTCCTGACAAGTGGTCACCCAATCTCCTCCTGATGAATCTCAGTATAAAGGAACACACTATCTGCCATGACAGGCCATTGCATATGGGAACAATCCTATGTTTTAGGAATCTTTACATAGTGGAACTGAAATATGCTTCATGGAAACCTTGACTCATTTCTCCTAGCTTTGTCCTCTGGGGCCAAGTAGAGCAAGTCTAATCTTTCTTACACATACAGCTGTAAAATATTTTAGGACAAGTAGCTATCAGATTTTCCTTTCCTCTGGTCTTCCTCCAGGATAATTCAACAGATTGCTGTGTACCATCATTTAAATGTCTCTTCCCCTCTTGGCCTCTCCTCTGCTACCAGCTGTGCAGTCTGCCAATGTTGTCCTTGAAATGGGGCTTCCGAAACTGAACGCAATAGTTATGTCCAGTGTGGTCTGAGCATAGCAGGTTTCTACAGTAATATTATTTTACTTGTTCTGGATATTGTATGTAGCCCAAGACCACAGTTTCCTTTTTTTATTTTTTTGACTGTCCAGCACATTGTTGATTCATGCTGAGCTTGCAGTTTGCTAAAACCCACAGATCTTCTTTTTTAATTTATTTATTTTTCATTTTCAACATTTGTTTCCACAAGTTTTAAATTTCCTTTCCTTCCATCCCCCCTCCCTCCCCAAAACAGCATGCAATCTGATATGGTTCTACATATACATTCCTATAAATACATTTTCACATTAGTGATGTTGCATAAAATAATTATAATAAATGGGAGACTGTGAGAAAGAAAAAACAAAAACAAACAAAAAAAAACCCAGTCTGTTTTGCTCTGCATTTCAACTCCATAGTTCTTTCTCTGGGTGTGGATGGCATTTACCACCATGAGTCCTTTGTAATTATTTTAGGCCTTTGCATTGCTGAGAAGGGCTAAGGCTATCAAAATCAGTCATCGCCATAGACCTTTTTTTTTTTTCATAAAATTGCTGTTAGGGATACTACCATATCTTGTATTTATGAAGATTTTTTTTTTAACTCAAGTAAGACTTTACATGTATCTCCATTATTAGGCTCACATCATTGTTCTATCCTGTTGATATCTTTTTGAATCTTGATCCTATGATCCAATATGCTCTCTTGTAATTTTGTGCCAGCTGTAAATATGATTTTTAAAATGGCATCTCTATATTCATCAGTCATTAATTAAAACATTAAACAGCAGAGATGATTGGGTCAAGTCAATAGATACCTCCCTCCAAGTTGGCATTGAACCATCAATGACTACTTTTAGGTTCCATTCTCTTAATTAGTTCCAAATACATCTAACTCTACTATCATCTAGCATGTCTCACCTTCTTGTTGACAAAGATAGCTTCAGAGAATTTGCCAAATGCCTTACTGAATGGTCCAGTACACATAGAAAACATTAAAAACTAGACTAGAAAATATTTTACCAATCCAGTAACATCATCAAAAAAACAAACGATTAGTCTGACATGGTCTGTTAGTGAAAACATGCTGGCCCTGACTGATTATTGCTCCAGTAGAGCAATAGACTCCAGTCTGGGAGTACGTCAACCATTTAGTAATACATTTTAGAATTTTACTAGCCATTCAAGGTCAAGTTCATTGACCTATAGTTGGAAGACTGTTCTCTTCCCTTTGTTGAAAACTAAGACATTCAATTTTCTCTAATTTTTCAGGACCTGCCATCTCATTTCTTTCAAAATTTGCTGATGATGACTCCATAATCAAATCTGCAACTTTTCTAGGTACCTTGAGATTTAGTTTGTTTAGGACAAATGACTTTTAACTTATCCAATACAGCTAAATGCTCTTATGCTATCTGCTCATTTATCTTGAGTTTCAAATCCTATTAGCCATTTTTTGCTCTATCTTTTCTAGTCAAAGGCTCATTGAACTTTTCAGGAGTCAACTGACAATAGAAAATAAAAATTATTTCTGCCTTTTTTATGCAATCCATTATCATGGCCCCATCTCCCTGGAGAGATATTCCTCTTCTTTTTCTCCAATCTAACTGAAAAAAAGAATTTTTTGGTCCTTAGTATTTACTTCCAGTTACAGCTCACTACAAGCATTAGTGGTTCTGACACTATCAAGTTATTGTGTCCATCTTCTATCTTCTGTCCTTGCTTCCATCCTTTCCATGTGCACTCTTATAAATCTAAATTGGAGAATGCATTCCCAGTGCATACATTTTGGTCCCTTTCAACAATTCACTGTTTTCTTCTTCATTGAGACTATTTATATTTGTGCTTTCAAAATTCTGTTCTTGAGTATTTTCCCCATGCTTCTTGGATCTGTTACCTATGGCATTTTAGGCTAAGGTCCTAAAGGCCTACCTAGACTTCCTCTGTGAAATCTTCTCTTCCCAAACTCAGCATTTCCATGATATTCCTTTCCTTTCTGTGTTATTAATTCTGAGATAGAATTAACTGAGAGAGAATCCTCCTCCAAACCCTTTTCCTATCACTTGTTATATCAGTGACTAGTTGCTTCTCGGTAATCAGAATCGGTCAGAATAACAGTTCCCTTTGTCACTTCCTCTATTTTTCGAAGTATTACATTGTCATTGAGACAGAACAAGGATGCATGAACTGTTTTATTTTTGGCACAGAGAGACCTCTAGTAAAAGAACTTGGATTATGTCTCTAGGACTCAGGACTCTGACAATCGAGATTTTACCTTATCTTGTCTGGATGATCTCACCATTTTCCAGTCTCATCCAAATCACGCTAATACAGTCATAACTACTCCTCCCCCAAAACACACACACACGCACACACACACATACACACACACACACAGCTCCTTCTTAAATGTTGTCTCCTCCTATAAGATTACAAGCTTCTTAAATGTATGGGCTGTCATAGATGGTGGGAATTTCTTAGCCTGGGCTTCTTGAAAGCTCAGGGAGAATCTTCCCCAGCAGCAGGTCTGAGTGACTGGACCTCAAATAAAGTGAGTAGCAGCAAAGATCACTTTATAAATTAAAAAATATATATTAGCACAGTAAGAATCATGTTCAGGTAGTAGCAGTATTAACTTCTTTGAATACAGATTGGATTTTTATAGCTATTTTGACTCAAAGTATACAGTCAAATCAGCAACAATCTGTATGTAGCAGACAAGAAATGGAGGAAAATGTGAAAACCTTGAATTCACTGAAGATCAGATTTGATTTGGTGGGAAAAAGCATTTCTCTGCAGTTAATCTTACCAAAAATCCCTGTGTCGGCAGGTATTCTCTAAAATGGTGGAGATTTCTTTTAAAATAGAATAATTCTTATTCATCTTTTTGTTGCCAAAAAGAGAAATCAAGTACCATCCCCACAACTCTGTTTCCTTGGCCTCAGAAGTCACTTTGAAGAGAAGTTTCCCCAAACTTACAGTACTACAGGTAGTTCTATTTCTCCACCCTTGTTTGTATTTGTACCTGTAGTTCTTAACGCAGTACCTGGCAAATAGAAAGCACTTAACAAATGTTTTTTAATTCATTTATTCTTTTATTCATGTACAAATAACCAAAATCCCCCCGTCTCTATATTATGCCTTCATGTTAGGCTTAGGCATTATATAAATGGGAGTTGTTGGGTGGTAGAGTGGTGGTTGTGGGAGTGGTAAGTGTTATAAAAAAGAGGGGTAGGATTCAGTCAAGCAGAAATTTGGGTGATTATTGAAGCTCGAGATGTCATTAGAGGGTTTTGTTTTTGCTTTTTTCCATGAGCAGTACATAGAAGCAGTGTATCTTATACATGTTGGCTCCCTTTCTGAGAGCCGAGCTGATACACCTTCCCCTCAGAGTTCCAGAGTGGGTAACCCTGAGTGGTTGAGGTATTCCTACTCTTATTGAGTCCCAATCAGCTGTGTTTTTTTCAATATTAGGGGCTACTGACAAATATACTCATTACCATTTAACCACTTAAAATAAATTAGCTTTTGCAAAGGGATATTTACTGAGAAGATACAGCAAAAACAAAATATAAATATTTCCCTAATACCTTTATGGCATACTCTCTTTTATATTATCTTGGCCTCTAGGACGAATAGACTCCATTAAACTCAGTTCCTGCCCAGAATAGGTCCCACTCAGTTCATAATCAAAGGTGGCTTTAATGCTGAATGAAGCCACCATCTTTTCCCATATACCACTAAGATAGAGTCCCAAAAGTTACTCCTTGATCCTCATGGCGTTGACATGTCTGTCACTGGCTGCAAACCTAGACTCTAGAATGCCAAGGTACTGAAGGATGACATTCCATTCCCTTCACCCCTTAGGGACATCAATATTTTACTCACTGCTAACTCAAACTCTGGGAAGCCAGGATGCTGAGATGTCCTCTGAACCTTTCAAACTTACACAGTCATAGACTCCGTCCCTTCACCAGTCCCCACTCTCCTCATCCTTCACCACTCATGGTGATAAGTGGTCATTAAGATCCCTCAAGAGCATAGAGGTTAAGAGGAAGCAGTTGAAGTTGGCAGTCATTTTTGAATGCCTCTTCAGTCAAAGAGGCATCTTTTCACCATGTTGGTAGCTGACCAGAACCAATTACAAAATGTCTATGTATGTTCCAAGGTGCATCATCATGATCCTCCTAGAAGCAGAAATTAAGCTTCCTTGCATCTTCTGATGAGAAGATCTCATTAGAGGTATATGTACTAGTCCCCCATTGTAGTAGGAATTATTATGGCATGTTTGGGGGTACAGGGAAGAAATAGGCTTGACAAGAATGAATTGCTCCTTGTAGGGAGCAGAAAGCATATATGAGACAGTAAAGAAAGCATTTACCCAGAAGCCAGGTGACTTGGGAGTCTATCATGGCTTTACTGTTCTTCTTCATGTGACCATTTTATTTTCTTGGAACTCAGTTCTTACAAAATGGGAGATTGGATTGGATGATCTCTCATGTCTCTTTTAGTGATTTCATTCTCGAAGGCTGGACAGATAGGATAGGATTGGATCATGAGTGTTTTGAATGCCAGGTAAAGTCTGAACTCAGTGTACATGGTAATTTTTGCTTTGTATTGTCTAAAAAGTATCATGAAGCTCATTACACAAGTTGAAGTGATAGGTGGCCTAAAGACCTTGGCTTTGTAGTTTTAATGGTTTTATGTACTTTTTTTTTGTTTTACAGAATTTTAAGCAAGTTAAGTCAAGAAATCAACAAGAATGAAGAAAGAAGAAGTTTATTTGCAAGGAAGTGAGTTTTATAACAACTGTTTTTCTATTTCTTAAATTGATAACTTTTCTTTAACAAAATAAATATACGCAAATATACATATCAAATCATAAAGAAGTGCCTGTCCAAAACAGTTCAGCAAAACAACAATTTTAACTGATTGTACTATAGACTTGTTGTTATTCAGTCGTTTCAAACTCTCCATGACCCCATTTGGAGGTTTTTGGCAAAGATACTGGACTGGTTTACTATCTCCTTTTTCAGCTTATTTTACACATAGGGAAACTAAGACAAGTAAGGTTAAGTGTCTGAGGCTGGATTTGAACTCAGAAAGTTAAGTCTTCCTGACTACAGACCTGGCATTCTATCCACTGCACCACCTAACTACCTCATGTACAACCTCATACTTTTGAGTACACCATTTGTTACAGGGAAAGGAGCCCTGAGGGTTTTGACTATAACAAGGTATTACCAACATTATCCATTTTTATTTCACTTGTATTTGGTTGTTGCCTGATGTCTCCATTATATGATTGTAGTTCATCTCTAAATTGCTTTTCTGGACCTACTTTTTCCATTCTATTTCACTTCCCATATCTTTCTACGTTTCCTCTAATTCTTCATATTTTCCTTTTCTTGTTGAATAAAATATTGATTTTATTCATATGCCATGGTTTATTTAGTCATTTTCCAATTGTTGGGGACATATTAACTACTTTCTATTTTATTCATAGTGCTGCTAGGAATACTTTTTACCCAGAGAATTCTATTTTTTTTGGTCAATAAACGTGTTCAGATATAAATCCAGCAGTATAATCAATGAGTCATGGGGCATGAATAATTTCATAACTTTTATTATACAATTCTAAATTCTTTTCAAAAACACTAATCCCCAGCATCACTAGGAGTTACTAACTGTTCTGTTTCTACTAGCCTTGCCAACATTGCAAATATCCTTGTTGTACTATCTTTGACAACTCAATGGCTATTAAATGATACCTAGTATTTTTAATTCACATTTTTCTCATTCATATTTTGAACCCTTTTTTACTAACTGATGATCCTATGATGATAATTTGTTTTTGTTTTCAGTTTCTAGCTGACTGATGAACAGCAACAAAACTGTTGCTTTACTTATGATGATTTCTGTTCCCTGTTTTTTAGCTGACTGGTAAATCTAAGATAATAGATTTTTCTAAATTATTTTTTGTTTCAAAATTTTTCTGTTAATGTATTTATCCCTGACTACTTAGCCAGTGAAGAAGGGCTCTTAATCTCATTGATCTGTATCAATTCCCTATTGTTTTTTGGAAATCAGAATTGTGTCAGAGAAGTTAATATAAATATCCTCCCCCAACAAAATTTGTACATTTTTTCTTATTCTTAATGATTTTATTTGTACAAAAATGTTTTGTTTTCATATAATTGAAATTATCTTTTGTCATTTATCCTTTATTCCAAAATGTTATTAGCTAAGAATTATTCCCTTATTTGCAATTTTGAAAGTTATCACATGATATCCTCTAATTTTATGGTCTAATTTTTAACAACTTTAAATAGTTTATACATTTGGAATTTATTGTGAGATATCATATAAGATACTGATCAAAATACAATTTTAATCAAATTACCTATTGGGTTTTTTCTTAATTTTATTTCCCAGGAATTTAGGTTCTCATTTTATTTAATTCTAGACTGCTGTGAATATTTGTAGCTAAATCTTCCATAGCTAATCTAGCTACTAGATTTCAATTTTTTGAATCCATTATTTGAATGCTCAGATACTTACTGCTTTATAAAATAATGTGAAAGGCAGAAATTCCATTCTCCTTTCTGTTCTACTGTTATCTGCCACCATTATTTCTATGGATATTCTTAAATATTTGTTCTTCCCCTTCATATTATTGTTTTCTTTAATTCTAAAAAGTATACCATTGGTATTTTATTAATATAGTATTAAATCTGTAAATGAATTTGGGTGGTATCATCATCTCTACTATAAGATTGTCTGGCTTAAAACACTGAATACCTCTCCAATTAATTGGATTTTAATTTTTTTAAATTTGCATGTATTTGTATGTCTTATGTGTGTCTTGATAGGTAAGTTACTATAAATTTCATGCATTTTTTCTTTAAAATAGTATTTCTTTTTCTAGGTATTACACAAGTTTGTTAACAATATAATATCTAAGAATATACATATTTTGAGCAATTTAGTTTCTACAATTCTACTGTGCTGAAGACATTTGTTAATATATTTTGTGGTTGTTGCTATAGTTGATTATTCTGGGTTTTATAAGTAAAACATATAAAGTATATAAATGGGATATTTATGCTCTACTTTGTCAATGATTACTCTCTAAATTTCTTAATTTCATTTATTTCTTTTTTTAAATATAAATTTATTTATTTAACTTTTTACATTCATTTGCACAAAATTTTGAGTTCCAAATTTTCTCCCCATTTCTCCCTTCCCCCCACCCCAATACACCGAGCATTCTAATTTTCCCTATCACCAATCTGCCCTCTCTTCTATCATCCCTCCCTTCTCTTGTCCCCATCTTCTCTGTTGTCCTGTAGGGCCAGATGACTTTCTATTCCCCATTAACTGTATTTCTTATTTCCTAGTAGCAACAACAATACTCAACAGTTGTTCCTAAAACTTTGAGTTCCAAATTCTCCCCATCCCTCCCTCCCCACCCATTCCCTTTGGGAAGGCAGGCAATTCAATATAGGCCCTATCTGTGTAGTTTTGCAAATGACTTCAAGAATAGTCGTGTTGTGTAAGACTAACTCTATTTCCCTCCATCCTATCCTGCCCCCCATTGTTTCTATTCTGTCTTTTGATCCTGTCCCTCCTCAAGTGTTGACTTAAAATTGCTCCCTCCTCCCATTGCCCTCCCTTCCATCATCCCCCCCACCCTGCTTATCTCCTTCTCCCCCACTTTCCTGTATTGTAAGATAGGTTTTCATACCAAAATGAGTGTGCATTTTATTCCTTCCTTTAGTCGAATATGATGAGGGTAAACTTCATGTTTTTTTCTTAGCTCTCCTCTTTTTCCCTCCACTAAAAAGTCTCCTGCTTGCCTCTTGACTGAGAGATAATTTACCCCATTCCATTTCACCCTCTCCTCCCACTACATTTCTCTCACCATTTACCTTAATTTCTTTTAAGATATGGTCCCATCCTACTCAATTCACTCTGTGCTCTCTGTCTCTGGATGCGCGTGCACGCGTGTACGTATGTGTGCGTGTGTGTGCATGTGTGTGTGTGTATGTGTGTGTGTGTGGTCCCACCAACTACCCAGATACTGAAAAGTTTTGAGTTACAAATATTGTCTTTCCATGTAGGAATGTAAACAGTTCACCTTTGGTAAGTCCCTTATGACTTCTCTTTGCTGTTTCCTTTTTCATGCTTCTTCTCATTCTTGTGTTTGAAAGTCAGATTTTCTTTTCAGCCCTAGTCTTTTCATCAAGAATGCTTGAAAGTCCTCTGTTTCATTGAAAGACCATATTTTCCCCTGAAGGATTATACTCAGTTTAGCTGGGTAGGTGATTCTTGGTTTGAGTCCTGGTTCCTTTGACTTCTGGAATATCCTATTCCAGGCCCTTCGATCCCTTAATGTAGAAGCTGCTAGATCTTGTGTTATCCTGATTGTATTTCCACAATACTGGAATTGTTTCTTTCTAGCTGCCTGCAATATTTTCTCCTTGACCTGGGAATTCTGGAATTTGGCCACAATGTTCCGAGGAGTTTCTCTTTTTGGATCTCTTTCAGGCGGTGATCGATGGATTCCTTCAATATTTATTTTGCCCTCTGGTTCTAGAATATCAGGGCAGTTTTCCTTGATAATTTCATGAAAGATGATGTCTAGGCTCTGTTTTTGATCATGGCTTTCAGGTAGTCCCATAATTTTTAAATTGTCTCTCCTGGATCTATTTTCCAGGTCAGTTGTTTTTCCCATGAGATATTTCACATTCTCTTCCATTTTTTCATTCTTTTGGTTTTGTTTTGTGATTTCTTGGTTTCTCAGAAAGTCATTAGCCTCCATCTGTTCCATTCTAATTTTGAGAGAACTATTTTCTTCAGTGACCTTTTGAACCTCTTTTTCCATTTGGCTAATTCTGCTTTTGAAAGCATTCTTCTCCTCAGTGGCTTTTTGAACCTCTTTTGCCAATTGAGTGAGCCTATTTTTCAAGGTGTTATTTTCTTCAGCATTTTTTTGGGTCTCCTTTAACAAGGTATTGACCTGTTTTTCATGCTTTTCTTGCATCTCTGTCATTTGTCTTCCCAGTTTTTCCTCCACCTGTCTGACTTGATTTTCAAAATCCTTTTTGAGCTCTTCCATGGCCTGAGCCCATTGGATATCTATTTCAGATGTCTGGGATAGAGAGGCCCCAACCTCCACATCTTTCCCTGATGGCAAGCATTGTACTTCCTCATCAGAAATGAAAGGAGGAAGAAACATCTGTTCCCCAAGAAAGTAGCTTTCTATGGTCTTATTTTGCTTCCTTTTTCTGGGCATTTTCCCAGCCATTTACTTGACTTCTGAGATTCCTCTGCACCCCTGCCTAGATCTGCCCAGCTAGTGCTTGGGGTCTGAGATTCAAATGCTGTTTCCCCACCTCAGGGCTTTCCGCAGTGGGTGCGGCTGCACAATGTGAGCTTAAGTTCTGGTGCTCAGGTGGGGGCAGGGCCGCCTCCCAGGCTCAGTTCCCTCAGGGGGTTTATGTGGAGATCTTCAGTAATGTCCCTGAGCTCCTGTCTGCTCAGGGAGTTCCGGGCTGCTGCTGCCTCTGCCGCTCCCTCTGCCACTGCCTCCCAAGGGGGCCCGAGTCACGGAGACACCCCACTCCCCTGTTGGCCAGCCTAGATGTCTCTCTCCCTGACCTGGAGCGCCTGTGGGCAGAGGGACCTTCACGCCTGCTGGAGGTTCCATCCCTGAAGCCTGGTTGGATCTGCTCCTCTGGGGCCGCATGGCCAGGGCAGCGCAAGGGTGGGCTCCACTGTCCGGAGCGTGACGGACCCCTGGGGACGGCTTTCCAGGGCTCTCTGGAACGGAAATCTCCTCCCCTGCATTTCTGTGCGGCTTGCACTGCTCCAGAATTTGTGGGGAGTTCTTTTTACAGAAAATATATGGGCTGTGGGTTCAGAGCTAGCATACGTGAGTCTTTCTACTCCACCATCTTGGCTACTCCTCCCAATTTCATTTATTTCTATAGGTAATACTTCCAATGTTGTGTCAAAGAATTATTATGTTAATTGACATTTTACTTGGTGCTTGATTTTTATAGGAAAGTTTCCAGTATATCTCCATTATAAAAAATGCTAACTCTTGGCTTTAGATAGAAGTTTTATTGTCATATTGAAGAAATATTATTTCACTCTTGCATTCCTTATTTAAGAGTAATTTGTTAATGAATATTTTTGATAGATTTCTGTAGTGTTTTTTTCACTTTTTGCCACTTTGTTTCTTTTTATATTTTCATATTAATGTTGATTTTATGATTTATGTATCTCTTTTTCTCACTAATCTTTCCCTTATTTGGGATAATTTCTTATTTTGTAAAATATTTTAGTGAAATTATTTTCAGTTTAACCATTTAGAGATTCAAATAAATTGAGGAAAGAATGACTTTCTTATCTTGTTATTTATGGATTTTCTATAACTGCTTCAGTCTTTGGCTTACTCTACCATCTGACTGGCATTTTTAAAAGTGGTAACTGGAAGATATATCCTAAACTTTTAGCTGATCCTTTATTCCTACTTAGCTGGAATCAAGATAGTGATTGTTTGCTCATAAAAATAGAAATGTTAATATCCATGTCATTTTTCATTTCAGGCCCAATCCACCAAGATTTGCTGAAGAGAGAGGTAATACTTTATGATTTTGAGTAATAATTTGATTTAACTGGCAATTGATATTTTTGTTATTATAGTTCTTTATGTGTTTATATGGATACCATTTAAATAGGCTTAGTGGTCTAGTTATGAAATTGCTTCCCTAAGTAAAGACCTGGGCAGAGTTTGGTGAGAAAAGGGAACTTGCCATCCAAGATTCAGCCTCTCACCCTTCTAGATCCCTGCCCCCACAAGAGAGCAAATGCAAAATGATCTAGCTACTAAAAAGCCAGAATCCAGTGTCATCTTTCTGTTATTCCATATCCTCTCAGAGAATTCCTCTAAATTTATCTCCTAGTTGGCTGAAGTTATGGGAACTCAGAGTGAAATTTTAATTTACCTTCTAATTGGGCTTCAGTTACCCCCTAGAAGTTAGGAATGGGTTTATGTCAGGCTGAGAAGCCATTCTGCAAGTTCACTAAGTAAATCAGGAAAATCACTTAATTTTCTGGGCTTCACTTTCCACATCTTAAAACTCATGGAGTTCCTTTTAGCTCTAAAATGAAGAAGGAGGAGGAAGAAGAGGAGGAAGAAGAAGAGGGAGAAGAAGAGGAAGAAGAAGAGGAAGAAGAAGAAAGAAGAAAATGATGATGATCTTGAGAAAACCTGTCTAGAATATCAGGGAGAAAAGCCTTGACACAGTCCTAGACAATGTTGAATTAGGCCTTTGTTCCATCTAGTTTCAGGACTCAAATACCCCGGCTACCCTTTGGACTTAAATATAATTTTGCAATATTATGGAAAGAATATTGACTGATGAGTTAGGAGACCCACTCTACAGCTATCGGTAATTAGCTGGGTGTCCCTGCATACATTTCTGGTCCTGTTTCCTCATTTGGATGAAACAAGATCATCCCTATTTATCTCTAGGTGAAGTTTCTATTATTCTTTCTGAGGTCCTGTCTTCCTCCCCCATCCTTAGCAGTAACTACTCATATTTGACCAACAGTCAACAGTTCCCCTTCTTTATTCAGAAACCAACCATTATAGGAAATCTTGGGGAAAACCCAACCAGACTGAGAGAACTGGTGAATTCCTATTCATTGTGTTGGTCAGACAAGTCTGAGGTAAAAGTGGATTCCCAATTTGATTGGTATATTGATAAGTCACTTTGACCAAGACTTGGGTAATCCAAGTCACATACCACCCAAGACCCTCATTAGAATGAGCCCATATCTCATTATAATAATCATTTTCTCATTAATTGTTACTCAATTGGAGTTGATTGCCACCCTCAGGAACACCCATTTTTCCAAGAGAATATAAACTGTTAGCCTACCATCATGATTGGTCTTCGGCATTCAAGAGAGTCACTGACCCTTTCATTAATAAAATGCTAGAATTATTAATAAAATGATTAATTAACCAGAAACTATGTCTTTCAAACTTTTTAAACATCACATTACTAAGGATACAAAAGCACAGTAAAATAAATATTTAATCTAATATCATTCAGAGATGTCAATCTTGCTTCTCAAATAGTAAACAAATAGGGAGAAAGCACTTTGTCAAAATGTTTTCCTATTGTTCTTTTCCCTCAGGGCCTTCACATTTTTACCTATACTGAAACTGATAGTTTTATGAGCAAATCAAATTAATATAATGCATTTTATGTTCCAAATCTTAAAAAATGGCTTGCAATTTTTGATCATTGCCCTTAAAATTATTATATCTAGTCAGTCAGCCATCAAGTATTTGTTAAGTACTTACTATGTGCCAGCCAGTAATAAGCATTGGGCATTCAAAGAATGATAAAATACAATCTGTGATCTCAAGAAACTCACATAAAGAGAACATGCAAAGAACTATATGCAAACAAGACCTAGAAAAAATAAATTACAGATAATTAATAGATAATCTATTTCAGTTTCATCCTAAATTGCTCCAGAATGAAGATTCCCAGTTGGATTCTTTGGCTCCAAATCCAATGTTCTTTCCATTGTACCACAAAGATTCTTATGACCCTTCCACTTCCAAAGCCTTAGTGATTCCAAATTTCCAGAAATTTCATTTCTCTAGGACATTACCATTCCTCTTATATTGAGCCTTGAAACAAGGATGTTACCTGAATAATTCAATGAGATGCCCTAGAGATACTTATGAACAATTTCCCAGAGTGTCTAGGGAGCACGAGGCAAAATAGGAGGATCTAGGAATGGGATGAGGGTAGGATGGGAAGAGTGACTTCTTTTGCTATGTTCATTTGATGCCAATGACTCATACTCACTGTTCCTCTAGAGTTCCAAGAAGATGATGATGGTGGCTGGTCATCTTTTGTGAGTATTTACATGCCCAATACCTTGCATGAAATAGGCACTTCAAAATGCTGCTTTCTTGCTTGCTTTATGTTAGTTATTATCTTTAGTCTCTATTTCTTTAAACAATGTGCTTTCTTGTTGGGAGAGGAGCAACTCCATAAAGGGGCAAAAACACTAACTCAGATAAACCAGTGATTCAGCAATGCTTCCCATGAACTTAAAACATGAAAATGTTGTTGTCCAGTCTTTTTTCAGGCATGTATGACTCTTCATGGCTCCATTTGAATTTTTCTTAGCAAAGATACTGTACTGGTTTGTCATTTCTTTTTCCAACTTATTTTACAAATATGTAAACTGAGGAAAACCAGGTTAAGTGACTCATCCAGTGTCCAAGGTCAGATTTGAACTCAGGAAGATGACTCTTCTTGATTCCAGACCTGGAGCTTTATCTACTACTCCACATAACTGCCCAGAAAATAATAACTAAAAACTGGTAATAATTAACACATATAATGGCTTTAATGTTTTAAAAGTGCTTAATGTATTGATCAATCAATAAGAATTTATACATCTCATCCAAACGGTGAAGATACAAATCCAAAAGCAAAGTAGTCCCTGCCCTTGAGGAGCTTATATTCTATATGAGAACCTTTATGTACATATATAGGTCTATACAAGACACATACAAATCAAGTACAAAGTTCCCTTGGATGAGGAAGGCATTAGCAGCTGGAGAGTCTGGGAGAGACATCCTGTAGGAGGTGCTACTTGAATTCAGTCTTGAGGAAAACCAAGAAATGAAGGTGAGGTTGGAGGACATTGCTAAGTCAGGGGACAGACAATACAAAGTTTAAAGATAGGAGATGGGGTGTCATGTGTGAAAGAGTAAGTAGCCCAATATGCCTAGAATGCAGTGAGTGTGGATGGGAGTAATGTTTTAAAAGACTGGAAACAAGAGAAGGGGACAAATTGTCAAGAGCTATATATGTCAGATGAAAGTAGTTTATAATGGACTTCATTGGTGATAGGGAGCCATCAGAGTTTATTGAGTAGAGGGGCTGACAGTTAGACTTGCGTTTTAGAAAAATAACTGTTAAGACTTGTGAAGGATGGACTGCAGGAAGCACAGAGTCCACGTAAGAGGTGATTAGAGCCTGAACTAGAGTGATGACTGAGTGAAGAGGAGAAGACAGATGTGAAGAGATGTTGTAAAGATGGAAATGACAAGATCTGGCAACTGATTGGATATATACAGGGAGTGAGAATGAGGAAGGAAGGAAGGAAGGAAGGAAGGAAGGAAGGAAGGAAGGAAGGAAGGAAGGAAGGAAGGAAGGAAGGAAGGAAGGAAGGAAGGAAGGGGGGAGGGAGGGAGGGAGGGAGGAAGGAAGGGAGGGAGGAAGGAAGGAAGGAAAGAAGGAAGGAAGGAAGGAAGGAAGGAAGGAAGGAAGGAAGGAAGGAAGGAAGGGAGAGAGGAAGGAAGGAAGGAAGGAAGGAAGGAAGGAAGGAAGGAAGGAAGGAAGGAAGGAAGGAAGGGGGAGGGAGGGAGGGAGGGAGGAAGGGAGGGAGGGAGGAAGGAAGGAAGGAAAGAAGGAAGGAAGGAAGGAAGGAAGGAAGGAAGGAAGGAAGGAAGGAAGGGGGAGGGAGGGAGGGAGGGAGGAAGGGAGGGAGGGAGGAAGGAAGGAAGGAAAGAAGGAAGGAAGGAAGGAAGGAAGGAAGGAAGGAAGGAAGGAAGGGAGAGAGGAAGGAAGGAAGGAAGGAAGGAAGGAAGGAAGGAAGGAAGGAAGGAAGGGGGAGGGAGGGAGGGAGGGAGGAAGGGAGGGAGGGAGGAAGGAAGGAAGGAAAGAAGGAAGGAAGGAAGGAAGGAAGGAAGGAAGGAAGGAAGGAAGGAAGGAAGGAAGGAAGGGAGAGAGGAAGGAAGGAAGGAAGGAAGGAAGGAAGGAAGGAAGGAAGGAAGGAAGGAAGGAAGGAAGGAAGGAAGGAAGGAAGGAAGGAAGGAAGGAAGGGGGAGGGAGGGAGGGAGGGAGGAAGGGAGGGAGGGAGGAAGGAAGGAAGGAAAGAAGGAAGGAAGGAAGGAAGGAAGGAAGGAAGGAAGGAAGGAAGGAAGGAAGGAAGGAAGGAAGGAAGGAAGGAAGGAAGGAAGGAAGGAAGGAAGGGAGAGAGGAAGGAAAGATATACAATATTTTCTTTTCTCATCATAATGACCTTGTAAAGTATGTAACAGAAGTACTTTTTTTTGGATTAGGCTTGTGATTTTATTAGTGCAGGGAGTTTCCTATACCAGTGTGTAGTTGTGTGTGTGTATGTGTGTGTGTGTAAAAAATGCAAATTCACTGAAAACCTCCTAGTTATTGCTCCACAGGATAACAGAAATGATATGTACTTAATTTTGTTCCCTGATCTCCTCTGCTAGGTCTCTATATTTTGAAAGATTTTTGTTCCATGTAGTTCGGAGAATATAAACATTTAGTATGGGAACCATTGTTAAAATATTAAGTTTAAATAGATCATTGTGATATCTGGGAAATTTTAGGCCATGCTTCTGTCAGTGTTAGTAGTTTATGGGGACTTGTCATTTGTCAGCCTATAAAAAATAGTGAGCTTCTAAGGTACAACTATACCAGGTCATTGTGCTGAACTAACTTTGCATTCTTGATGCAAAACTAGTTTGATCATACTGAATAATTTTTCTTATATGGCATGGTAGGCCACTTCTTATATTTTACTTAAAAGTTTTACATTAATTTTCATTAGGGATATAGCTCAGCAGTTTTTCCAACATTTTCTCTTGTCGTAAGACAAGATTTTATCAAAAATCTAGAAGGTATTTTATTTGTTTCACAAATAGTTTATGTAATATTGGAATTAATTATTCTTTGAATGCTTTATAGAATTCACTTGTAAATCCATCTTGTCCTGGAGTTTTTTCTTTGGGACTTAATTTTTGGCTTGTTTAATTTCTTTTTTTTCCTTATATTTGAATAATTTAAAGAGTATTTTCATTAGTTAATCTGGATATTTCACATTTTTGTAAGAATTTACCAATTTCCCCCAAGTTATCAATGTTGTTAGTATGCAACTGAGCAGAATCATTGCTAATAATTCCCTTAATTTCCTCTTCAATTGTTATGCAGTCTTTTTTTCATTTTTATATGAAATCTTGCTTTAAAAATCAGACTATTTGTCTATTTTATTAAATTTAAAAAGTAATCTCTACTTTTATCAACTTAATGATTCTTTTACTCTGAATTTCATTAATCTCTTTCTTTGATTTCTAAGTTTTTTCCTTTGTTGCTGAGTATTTTTGATTTGTTATTCATTTTTTTGGTTACATTCTTTTACTTTGTTCTTGCTTTTTTTTGTTAGCGAAAACAAGCAAACAAAAACTCCTTCACTGGCCAGGCTGAAGATGTTTGTTTGTTTATCTTACCAGTTCATCTCTTCTTTGGCAGATCAGAGGCAAATTTCAACTTCAATCCTTTGGATTCGTGCTTTGCTATTTTGCTGTTTCTAACCTAAATTATAAAATCCTTCAAAATCTCAACAGTTTTGCTGATGTTTAATAACCTGTTCTCCTAGTTCTGTTTACTTTGCACTGATCATAAAGATCTTCCTAGTTTGCTCTGAAACTGTCAAATTTTTCATTTCTTATAACATACTAATTTTCTATTATAGTCATATACCGTAATTTGTTTAGCCACCCAAGATCAGGACAGCTATTAGTTTCAGATTTTTGATGACTACAAAAGGAGTTACTATAATGAATTTTTTTTAACTGTTCTTTTCCTCTTTCTTTGATCTTTTTGGCTGTATTTTCCAAGTAGTGGTATAATTGGATTAAAAGGTATAGAGCCCAATTTAATAACTTTTGGGGCATATCTCCAAATTGCTTTCAAGAATAGCTAGATCAATGTCACAGCTTCACCAGTATTACAATACTGTGCTTGTTTTCCCACAACCCCTCCAGGTCATGTGAAAACATTTAGAGATATAAAGTTTCTACTAAGAACTACTTTAACTGCATTCCCTATGTTTTATTATATTGTGTTGTTGTCTCATTATTGTAATTTTCTTTGATAAAAATTTTGTCTTTATAATTTGTTCTTTTATCCATTAGTTCTTTAGAATTGTATTATTTAGTCTTTACTCTTAATTTGTTTCTTTATGGAGCATTTATTGAATATAATTCTTTTTTCATCATGATCATTGAATTATGAGATTAGTATTCTGACTTCTCTACATTTCACAAAAGTTTCTATGCCTCAACATATAACCAGTTTTTGTAAATGTGCCACGTACAGTTGAAAAATATGTAAATTTCTTTATTCCTATTCATTAATCAAATAGAAATCTATATCTCTAATTTTTCCTAAGTTCTATTTAGACCTATAACTTCTTTATTAATTATCTTTTGGTTAGATTTGCCTAGATCTGAAAAAGGTACATTAAAGTTTGTCACTTATAGTTTTATAATTCAATTCCTCCCTCCAATCTTATTAGCTTTTCCTTTAATTTTTAGATGTCATGTTATTAGGGGCATGAATAAATGAATTGATATTTATTAACTGTGGTGCTATTAAGCATAATGTAATCTCCCAGCTCAAGGCAGCTAAATGGCTCAGTAGATAGAATACTAGGCCTACAGTCAGGAAGAACTAAGTTCAAATTTGGCCTCAAACACTTAGTGTCAGTCCACTAGAAAAGTAAATGGTAAACCACTTCAGTATCTTTGAAAGAAAACCCCATGAACAATATGGTCCACAGGGTTGTAAAGAGTTTGTACATGACTAAACAAAAACAACAGTTTTCCTGCTTATCTCTTTTTTATCACGTCTGTATTTACATGGCTAGTGCCTTTTTTTTTTTAGTTTAGCTGAAGCGTAATAATTTTTTGTTTCAGCCTCTCATTTTAACTTTGTGTGAATATTTATATTTCAAGTGTTCATCTTATAAACAACATATTGATAGATTCTGTTCCTTCTGCCATTTCCTTCTGTTTTGTGATTGAGTTGGTCCCGTTCTCATTTGCTATTATAATTGTTAAATATGTTCTTTCCATTCTGTCTTCTCTTTGCCTCCTGTCACCGCTTTACAAATAAGGTGGTTAAAGAAAAGGAGTTTGCCTAACACTTAATGATTCATAAATGAAACAACTCATTTCTTTCCATTACAGTTCTCTTTCCCTTGCCCTGACCCCTGCTCTCACATTTTTGCTCTTTCTTCCTTTTCTTTTAATTCTCTTTAACCCTTCAAATTCCTCTCTCTAAAATCAAGTTTCTTTTTCTTATGATTCATCTCTTACATACTTTATCCTGACCTTTCTCCCTAACTGTCCTCTCCGCTTCTTATTTCTGTTTCTTAATGTATCTTTATGCCAAAATTTCTATGTGTGTATCCATGAGTATGAATCATTTGTTCAATCGTCCTTTATCCAGATCAGATGAAAATAAAATTCATGGAGTACCAATTTCACACTCCCTTTCCTCCATAATTGCATAATCTTCATCTACTGCATCTTTCCTAAATAATAATGCTTTCCCTCCCATTCCTCTTCTTTTCTTCCTCAATATAGTTATCTTCCCTTCCTGCTTTTGTTTTCTTATTAAATCATCAAACAGAACATAACCAACCATGGGCCTTCTGTAATTTTTTTACCTTTCCCTATAGCCCTTAAAGATATTAGAATTTAATGTGTGTTCCAGTGAAGCCATATAGCTTAATGTCATTCATGTATATCTAATGATTAATGTGATGTTTTGTTTTACCACTTTCTTTAATTTGAAAGCCATAATTAATTCTGATATAAATAAATGATAATGATTTAAAGCTAAGCAATACCACAATTGGCTTAACTTATCTCCCTGAAAAGTGCCATATTTTATATCAAATTTACATTTTTTTGACATTTTAAATAGAGAATAGTTTTTCCAAGTGAATATTCTAGTGTTCTCACTATTCATGCATTTATTTTCACATACTTTAGACAATTGCAGTATATGAATAACCACTGACTGTGGAACTGTGGGATCATCATTGTGACATCATCATCATCATCTACTACTACTACTATTAATGTTACTACTACTACTATTACTGATAGTACTACTACTGCTATTACAGTAAACACAACTACGACTAAACTATTAGTAGTACTTCTGCTTCTGCTGCTGTTACTACTACTACTACTACTACTACTACTACTACTACTACTACTACTACTACTACTACTACTACTATGACTTTCATTTCTGGCTTAAATGAATTGGCTTTTGATATTAACTAAAAGCCAGGCATTGCCACAGGACTATCTTATCAAAGAATTAGCACTCCCAGTTACTGTAAGCAGATTTTTATGTCAGTAGCAACTGAAGTTGACAGCCAATTGTATCTTCTGTCCACTGGTGGCCAGGTAGAATTACTCCTCTATTAAAAGAAAATAAAATTATCTTGCTTTTGAGATCTGAGGTCTTTGAGAAAGGATAGGATGTTCAAGTTGGTAGAAGTAATGACTTTTCTATTTATGACATCTTACATTTTTATGGATTTTCTACTGTTCAAATCCCAGTCACATAACGTTATCTCCCTTGACACTATTTTTGTATGTTACAAAAATCATCTGAAGTAGGTTGGACAAACTTTCTAATTTTCATTTAATGGAGATGTTCTTTGGTTAAATGAAAGGCATACATGTAGAATGACTATGCTGTATGATTTTTTTTTTTTACTGGGCTCTAGTATTTGTATTGCTTCAGGAAGTATGGCTTCATTAGTTCTTTCTGTATAGATACATTCATGGAGATCACTATAAGACGCCTCTAACCTAACAGGCACTGGCCCAATGAAGGTAAAATTGTTTCACTTTCTTGGTCCAATACGATGTAGTGGAAAGAGTATTGGACTTGAGATCAGAAAACCTGTCAGGGATCTCTGACATACCCTAGGAAAGTGCTTTCATGCTTCTGAACCTATTTCCTTATCTGTAGGTCTTTCATCTACAGTTCTGATATGAATTTCCATATCCGTAATGGCAGAGTCTTCAAGTTGTAGGCATGTGAGTTAGACCTCAACACCTAACAAAATATTACTCTATATGGTTAAAATGCTTCCACTCAACTTTTTTTCTGATGCCTTATCTTAGTATACAGGCAACCTTGGGCTCTCCAGTCAATTTCAGCAGATAATATGATCTATCAGATCCTACCAAGCTTGAAAGGGAGCAAGGAAGGGTCAACTGACGACCCATTGTCTGCTATTTGAGGATAAAGCTAGCTTAGTCAGAGAGATTTATAACCAGCCTGACCACAAGGTAATGGAATTCCATCCATTGACACTATCAAAAACCATCTATTAAGTTGCAGTTATTATTATTGCTTCTTTTTTTTCTCACAAGTTTTTTGTTATTCATTTAAATTTTATTTGGGATATTTCAGAGACCATTCTCTGGATCCAGGCTAAAGTGAATGCGAAAATCACATGGCCAGTTATATATAGCCAATCCCAACCACACTCCACATTCATCCACTTTCTTGCCATCTGCCCTGTCATATCTCCCCCTCCGCCCATTCATACTGTGCTTCCTATTTCTTCCTCTGGAAACCTTAATCAAATCCATACTACTAGTGCTTCTGGAAAAGGCATGTTAATCCATTTCCCTAAGGGTTCACTCACTCTCCCTGGAATTTTCCAGAACTCCAGTCATTCTTCTATATGTGCGTCTTTTCCTTTTAGAATGTAATGTTGAGGCCAAGGGTTGTCTTGCTTTTCTACATGAAGCACGTACTTAGCACATAGTACTTTTCCTTCACTTATCTAATTTATGACATTCTCAATGTGGGTGCTCTCTCTGCTTAATGCTGATCACGACACATTCATACCTCTTCATCTTATTCAACTCTTGTCCAGATGTTCTCATAGTTCCTCCACAGAGGGACTATTCAACAATTTAAATAATTTTTGAATATTCATGTAATATTTCAGTTATCCATATTTTATCCTTCATTCTCACCATGTGAGAAGCTCCCAACTATTTCTGGTTTTATGTATACTTAATTTTTTTTCAACACTTCTCTTACAGAAGCAATTATTTTTAATAGGTTTACTTATTCTCACCACTTTATAACCATATATAGAGATACCTTCTGAGTCAACCATAACTGTGGTTCTAGTGGAATCCTAGTGGTCTAAGATTCTTAACCTGTTAATATCACTGGGAGATATTAGGCCATCAGGAAATAGTCTGGAATCTTTAAAAGTACTGCATAATTGCTCAAATGTGATTCATTCCTCACCTATTTATCTCTAGCCCCCATTTGCTCATGTGAGACACCTAAACAGAAGACTGATTTTCAAACCGACTT
Source organism: Bettongia penicillata ogilbyi (assembly GCA_023548195.1). NCBI lineage: Eukaryota > Metazoa > Chordata > Mammalia > Diprotodontia > Potoroidae > Bettongia > Bettongia penicillata. Next base: position 10,328,162 of record JAJHZJ010000090.1, read on the forward strand.
TCACTCTGTTGATTCAGGGGTTTTTTTGTTTATTTTGGGGGTTTTTTTTGCATTCACCCAGCAGTCTTGTATTCTCTCTACCACTTGGCCAATTGTAAAGATGATGAAAATGTAGTCAGCTGTACAAGATTATCTTTGAAAAACTGTCTAGTCCTGTTTCATGTTCCTATCAAGGAAGTCCTTGGTTTTATACACAGATTACTTGCATAAAGATTTTATAAGGATAAGATAATAGGCACAGAGGTTGGTTCTTAGTACACAGATGTAAAATACTAATTGCCATCATTATCAGGATGAGGATGATTATGAAAGCCCAAATGAAGATCAGGATGGAGATTATGAGTCCCCCAGTGAGGAGGTGGAACCTCAAGTAGAAGATGAGGCTGATTATGAGCCCCCTCCCTCCAATGACGAGGAAATGCAGAACACAATCCTTCCTGCCAAGATTCCTACAGGTTCCATGTATATAGGTAAGGGGTCTAGATTTTGCTTTTCCTCAGCTCTGACAGGTGGAATTAAGCAGTGTTAATTAAGACCTTAATCATTATAGAAGGGATGATATGGCAAAGTAGATTGAGGGTCAGTTTTGGAGTAAGGAAGACTTGGCTTCATTTCTGAGACACACTAGCTATTTAACTATGAGGAGTCATTTATCCTTTCAGTACTCTAGGTAACTCTCTAAAATGATAAATCACATATTGATTGCCAGTCTACAATGAAAGAGGAAGTTTCCGTACCAAGAGTTTCCTACAGCTGGATCATTAACCCCTCTACCCTCCCCGTAAAAGAAGAAAATCTAGCAGCCTTGCCATTAATCTAATTTGTGGCTCATCCAGGACTTGGATTTGTCTACCCTTCTCTAGCCCCCAACCCTTCCACTATTTCATGGCTTTGTGAGAGGCAGTGTGCCACAGCGGATAGAACTTGACCTTGTAGCCAGGAAGATCTGAACTCCGATCCTGCCTCTTACATAAACTAGTTGTGTGACCCTGGGCAAGTTTCTGGATCTCTCAGTGCCCCAACACAATTCTCTGACTACAAGTTGCGAAGATGTCAATCTGCATTGGTAGATAAACTTAGCAGGAACTCCTGACAATAATGAGATCACAGTTCTAGTTTCTACTCTTTGCTAGACTCCAAATCCCTAAGATTCCTAAGGTCCCTTCCAGTTAATTAAATATATGGAAAGAAGTTGCATCTGGAAGACTAGGAATCCCACTGGGCTTTCAAGGTGACTCCATTCATTTTAAAGACTTGATTACTAGAAGTTGTTGTTATCTTTTGCCTCTTTTTCTTCATTGTGTCTCCTCTAAAACATTTTTTGTTGTTGGTCTCTTCAGACAGGCCCCCCCTTGGGAAAACCCCTCAGCAGCCTCCAGTTCCCCCTCAGAGACCCCTTACCGGCCATTGGTGGCCGGAACAACACAGTAGGTTTCTTGTGCTTTTAACTGACTTCATCTTTATTCTGTTTTGAAAATCTCCTTAGACTTGAGTAATGCACCAAGTTCTCTGAACTGGGTTTCAATTTTCCAATATTGAAAATAAATGGGAAAATTTACTTTAAAAGAAATATAAACACAATCAGCTTAACCTAGTAATAATATATAGGGCTGCCTGTATGACCTGCTTTCAAAAATACCAGGAAAGTCTCTAGATTTTTCAAACAGCCCCCTCTCTTGTTGGCTAATGCCTCAATTCCTTTTTAGCTGGAGATAAAATCTTTCACTCTTCAATTAGATAAGGCATGAAATGTGTATATGCATTTGGGGGAAACAAAAGTTCCTTCTCCTTTCTGGGTCTCATTTTTCTCATAAGTAAAAAGGAAAACTTGGACTAGTTAACTTTAAGTGCCTTTATTGCAAGCTATAAAGTTCTAGAATCCTGTAATTTCACAGCCTTGAAATTCCTACTGAGGTACATAATTGACTGGTAGGAATCCCTGAAAACGATGGAAAGATTGGAGGAGATTGAAAGGTAGCTATTGAGATGGGGGAAGGAGGCATGGAAAGGAGAAGTTAGGATGGTGAAGACAAACCCAGTGTCAACAGTTTGCTGAGGCTTGACCTAACATAAATATGAAACCTTCCCCTCCCTCTTCCCCATCACCAAAATGTTGCCTTGTAATGAGGGCATCTATTCTTAACAGCCTCCTCATCTTCCACAATCCAATCATGAAGAGCCCATTAGAGGCAGAAACCACCGAACACCCAACTGTAAGTACAAATCTCTATCTCTCTACAGAATGTTTTTCTCCTCTTCCAATGACTACATTATTTCCACTTATATTATTTGCTTTCAGTCCTTGCACCATCCATAGACAGAAGTAAAAAGCCACCACTGGATCGCACATTACCTCAATTTGAAAGAGATTTGGCAATAGGTGAGTTTATGTAACATATCATAGGTACTGGTCTTTTCTACATTTCTAAATAATGATTTGTATAGCAAAAAAAATCACGTGGAAGGGTTGAAACAGACTTGGACTAGAAGTCAGGAGACCTGGGCTTTTTGTCCTATCTCTGCCACTGAGTGACCCTGGGCAAGTCACTCACCCTTCAGGACTCAATTTCTTC